>CCAG010014063.1:0-13337 GCA_001077435.1 Glossina morsitans morsitans | reverse complement strand
GGAGAACATTGACTATGGCACATAATTTCTGATTCCGAAGGAAAGAGAGGTCTCTTCAAATTCTAACGGTTTCACGAGACCACATTCTTAAATGGTTATTCCCATCATCGCACACACGTAGTAGAAATACTTCATTTGATGCTGTTAGAAGTGAATAGCCCCTTATTGTTAGATAAAAGATACGTTATCTAGGTATGTATACTGCCTTGACAATGGCGAAGCATATTGGACATCCCATTAATGAGGCATCGTAGGGAGCAAAGGCGACTCACTGAAGTTGTCAACAACAATTCGCAGTTTATTGCAGAGTTTGGAAGTTAGGTCGAGCCTTTTAAACCCAGGGTCAATTTGGTTTTCGTATGAAAGAAAACTTCGGGAAATTAAAATTTTCAAAAACAATTTTCCCCTTCTTCTTCCAATAATTACGAGCATTGTGGCTCCGAAGGTGGCACTTATCGTTGCTTTGTTGATATTAATTCGAAAATTTCCATATTTCTGAAAAGGAAAATAAGAATCCATTGGCGTTACACTTCATGGTTTCGAATGTCAATTGCGTTGGTCACTTCGTGATATTTACTCTTAATGCTTTGGTAGGAGTATGAAGTTTAGAAGTGTAAGCCATGTATACCATGCGTTGACGGTAATAGCCATCTTTAAAGAAATTAGAACGGACGAAGAGATCCGCATCGCAAAGGATCTTTGGGAATTTGCTGATCATCAATCCTCTTCCATAGGTGGTGGCTGCTCCTGTTTAGAGAAGATTTTAGCGAGAACTAGATTCAATCACTAGACCAACTTGTTTGAAAAAAAAAAGTGGGCCAAGGGGGGGTAAGCACTTACAAAACATTTAACTCTCGCTCACAAGACGAAAGCTAACTTTCAGCTGCGTAGTTACCTCTCAGGTTCATTTCACGACAATTATTCGGGGCTTTGGCAATGTTCACTTAATGTAAAGAAACAAGCAAAACATGTGACGGGTAACATTGTGAAATGTTCTACTGCGGTATGGTGTTCAAAATATTCAATGTGAAGATGAATCTCTTCGTGTGAAACTTAATAAAGTTATAAATAACTTTTATTTAATTAGTGAAGTTTTCCTCAGTTGGGTGTTATATGGATTGCTCTGCTTGGCATATGGCTATAGGCCTGGCTGCTATTTGCATATCAGACATATCATAGCGATAGCGTTACCGGATCGTGATTAAGCTCTTGCGCTTGATAACAGTCGATGCTGTATTTTTTAGCAGCGCATTTTTAGCCCGGTCGAAAAAGTCAAAAAATGGTTTCTTCTATGAAGACTTTAACGAAAAAATGCGAAGAACGGTGTATCAAAATGTAGACAATTTGTACTACGTGTAGAGAATATGTCAATTTGGCTGTTAGGAAGCATCTAGAAGTCGCATCAATAAATTCATGGCTTTCTAAATATTTACCATGAATAAAAGGCGAACAATGCTTCCTCAAGGTGGACGATCAAACAGTTTTACACATGCATACGAGCGTAACAGTATTTCGTTTGTAACAAAGCGAATCACGCTTCACGTCTCTCATCATTCTCTTCGATATGCGTTCGAATGCATTGGAACTTCGACTAACTTGTAAAAATGGCAACAAGATGTAAATCTTGAAGAGGGATGCGCAAGCATGCCAAAACGAGATCCTGTACTACCTGGAGGAGTTCATTACAAATTTTTTTTTTTTTTTTTTTGCTTATTGGGTCGAAGAAAGCTTTTATTCGTGCCGGGGACGAGAGTGTGGTTTACAAAATATTGCCATTCAACCGACAATGCACAAGAAATTTCCTTAAAAAGTTTAACTTGACCACGCACACATACAGCGATTGCTTTATTATCATATTAAGTTAACGAATAAACGTGAATCGATTCGTTTTATCGGTTGTTCGCAAACAAATGTCAACTAAATTTATTTTACGTTATAAAATTTCTAACGAAATTATATGACTTGGACTTATCAGTTATCAGAGGAATGAGTTTTGTACACCTTCACACACATCAGTACTTATTATCGAAATCGACGATCGATGTACAGTATAGTAATATCAAAGGTGGGGGGCGCACACTCAAACAAAAGCACATTAACGAACTTGGATTATTTTTTGTTAACTTACTTCGAACGCCATATCCCGGAGACTTAAAAGCATATGAGGTGATAAATTTTGAACATGCCATTGGTCTCTACTTTGTCTCCTTTGTATTCAATAAGTCCGTGATTATTATACATAGATAGATACTACAAAGGCGTGTTTTGAAATTGTTATGATTTTTTGTTTTTTTTTTTTTTTTTTTTTTCGTCTAATCTATTGCGTAGTAATTCATTTTGGTAGTGAAAACGAAATTCTTTAAAAAAAAAGTAAAAAAATAAAAAAAAAAATAAAAAAAATTGGAATTTTTTTCGAAACTCCAAAACATCTTTAAGTGCACATTCATTTCCGTACCATTTCGTACAGGTACTAAACTATTGTCCGAAAGATATGAAGGCTGATATATGTGTTCATCTAAATCGCAAAGTATTTAACGAGCATCCAGCATTTCGTCTTGCCTCGGATGGCTGTCTTAGAGCGTTGGCCATGCATTTTATGATGTCCCATTCAGCACCCGGCGACTTACTCTATCATACCGGCGAAAGTATTGATAGTTTGTGTTTTATAGTAACCGGTAGTTTAGAGGTTATACAGGATGACGAAGTTGTGGCAATACTGGGTGAGCGAGAACGAAATGATTTAAAGAGCAAAAGTATTTTAATGATATTAAAAAAAAAAAAAAAAAAAAAAAAAATTTAGGTAAAGGTGACGTTTTCGGTGACCAATTCTGGAAGGATTCGGCCGTTGGTCAGAGTGCTGCCAATGTCCGTGCTCTAACCTATTGTGATTTGCATGCCATCAAACGTGATAAATTGCTCGAAGTTCTTGATTTTTATTCAGCCTTCGCCAATAGTTTTGCACGCAACCTTGTGCTCACCTATAATTTAAGACATCGACTGATTTTTCGCAAGGTGGCCGATGTGAAGCGCGAAAAAGAATTGGCCGAAAGGCGTAAAAATGAACCACAATTGCCTCAAAATCAAGATCATTTGGTGCGTAAGATTTTTTCGAAATTCCGACGTACGCCGCAGGTTCAAGCCGGCTCGAAAGAGGCCGTTTCAGGTCAAAGTGATGTCGAGAAAGGTGGCGGCAGCGGTGGAGGTAGTGGTGGCGGCGGAGGCGGTGGAGTTGTAGGTGCCGGTACTGGTGGTGGTACCGTTACCGATAACGAAACCGATCGCAATAAGGTGAGTTGTTTTATTCATTCTTTTTTTTTTTTGTTTTTTTTTTTTTTTTTTTTTTTTTTTGTGTGTGTTTTTGTTTCCTTGTGTCTTTGTTTATTTCGTATTCACTGTTAATGAATTGATTGCTATTAGAAACCAGAGAGAATCGAAATTAATTAAATTATATATCTGTGGCTGAAATTAATTGTGTGCTTAAATGTTAAATGTTTTTTTGATTTATGTTTAAAAAACTAAACAAAAAGTCGAGAACAATATTTAATGGTCATGTAAGTGTTTTTGTTGTGTAAGTTATTTGATAGCTCTAGAGAACACTGATTAATTTTTTATGTATGTCGTTTTGAACTTGAATTCAAAAGCTTTTGAAAGACGGTTTGTATTGTTTCCAATTTTATATATGCTGTACAATTTTAGATATTCTTATCTTACAACAACAAAATGAGTTTGTAATCAGTGTAAAAATTTACCCCAAAAATATGCACAAGAAACTTACGGGACGTGTACTTCATTTCGATTGTTTAATCAGCTTTCTCAGTGTGGCATGAAATACGCACGAAACCGAAGATATACTCGATTTCTTCAGTTAGCCGAAATAAATTCATGAAAGAACCGCAACAAGATAAGCCTTCCTACTTCGGAGGCTACAGAGTTCCCCTGCACTACGCACAACTGCAATCCTCCTTGCAATTCTTCCACTTGTCTTCTCGATACGCGTAAGAACATTATCACATATTCACCAGATGTAAAAATATGGAGTTACAAGTTTTTTTTCTTTTTTTTGTTCGCAAGAGAATAGTGAAAAGATATTTCATTAGCGAACAAATCCGTTTTATGAAATTTTTAAATAATTTAATAATAAATTATTATTATACACTACTATACACTACTCACTTTCCCATCAATTAGGGAAATTGCGAATTCTGTAGCGTAGCAAATCGCAAGATCATGTTCTGCCATACCACGAATCGATGCTCCAGTCGGTACTCCAATTAAATGCCGGACGTCCTAGCCACCAGGCCATACGATACCTTATAATAAATTATTTTCTTTGGTTATTTCAAAGCAGTTGTTATGTATTAACGTGTTACATTAAATTTGTAAGATTTTGTAAAATTTGATTTTTCGTCTTCCCCTCTTGTCTTCGGAGAGCAAGGAGAATTTTCTAACTTCTGCCAATCATGTTTGTCGGAACAATAATAATAGCATAGGCTTATTAAAGATGGACAAATATTCCTTTTTGCCTTTTGAGATCCTCCATACATTGTGGAAATCGTCATACAGAGCTGCCGTGGTAGCACAGTCGAGTTCATTCCGAACCAACAACGTCTTGCATATTCTTCACATTTGTTATTTAATAGCCGGTGTCATAGTAACTATTATTGGTAACGTTTTCCAGCAACGATTCCGCCGAATTGAAGCACCTTATAACACATTGCATCCACCTAAGTGCCTGCATGGTAGCGTCAAGGGGATCCAGTTTTACCATTAGGATTATTGGTAGATAAGGATGGAACAAGGAAGTATTATAGTATTTATACACGTTCGACTTAAAAGGCGTCATGTGCATGAGGATTTTTTACACGTTCCTATACTCAATCCTTCCCCATTCCATTCCTTATTAGCCGTCACGTTTGAGCCAAAACTTGTTTCAAATTACCCGGTAAAAGTAAGGTTTGTCACGTCTGACATTACTTTGGCACAACTTGATGTTATTTTTTACGCACTTCAACTGCATGCAGTCGCGTAGTGTTTTCACATAGGGAAGTCACGAACTGTTACACAAATGTTCACAACATTTATACATCCGATGCAAATATATCGATCCGGATGACTTTTTAATTATGAAAACGTCTATAACAACTGCGAATTAATGTAAGCGCACATAGCTCTCTTGTTAACGGAAACGCCCCTTTTTAATCAGTTTTCATAATATGTACATATTGTTCAAATATTGTATTAATCACAATGATATAATATACATATATATAATAAATTGTGTCATCAAAACAAAATTGTCCAAATCTTACGACTCAAGCTCAAAGATAGAGAAGAACAACTAAAAGCATTATAGCGGGACATGACTTGTCATTAAATACCCTACACATCACTTCAGTTAATGCTGTTACTCATATTCCGACTTTTCAACATAAGGCATTATATGGGAAGTGTTCGAAAAAATGGCCCGACTGAATCCATTTTCTAATGCGTTCCTCCTTGAGCCAAATTACGTGGGTGCACCAAATTTTATGAAAATGCCTCGAAGATTGCGACTTGTAGGCTGAACAAAAGAAAACAAAAGGGACAGACGGACAGATGGACAGATGGTCAGACGGACAGACATTTTGTCGCTATAATAAAAAAGCTTTGTTGATTTTTTATAATAGAATCTTACACGTAAAATTTAGGCAGTTTTTGCTCCGCATTCATCATTGCCTGCGATTTCATGAGAACACGTTTTATTAACACGTTTATAAGTAAATAGTACTCACGGGTCAAATTTGATTAATTTGTCGTTTAAATGTTAATACGACATATAAAATATCTCCCGACTTTTGAGTATCAAAACTCAATTATTGAGTTTAATATTGAAAGCTGTTCGATTAATCGATTAATATGTAACGTTAGAAAATTATTTTTCAAACTAAATAAAAAAAAAACATATTTTCATTGGAGCTCTTTCCTTCTTTATAAAAATTAAACCGAATCAAAAGAGATGTTTTTTTTTTTTTTTTTTTTTTTGGTTCGGATTCCTTTTACTCATTATTTGCGAAAGTGTTTATACATACACTGTTTTACAAACTCATTAACGCTTGTGTTGTTCGCCTGTTCGCCTAATACAGGTTGTGTGTACATGTCTGTTTTAGTTTGTTGTTAAATTGTTTTAAAAATGAATAAAGCTCTTGAAAAGTAATAATAATAAAAAGTACACAATAACTTATGCTCGTTTTTTTCTTTCTTTTATTCTATATCTATTACTCTTTCTCCCCCTCTCTGCCTTTCTCCCATTTTTTTTTTATCTAAAAAAATTGCTAAATAATTAATAATATAAAAAAACTTTATCATAATTGTTATATGTACTGTCGCATACATATTTATATATGTACATATATATATATATATATATATATGTATGTAAATATATGTATATATATAAATTTATCTCTGCGCTCACACAATCTAAATACTCATCATCCCAAAACAATATATCATATAATTGTTTATTGAATCCTTAATTACCTTAATTCCATGACATGACAAACATATATTTTTGTGTGGAAAGCAGTTACCCGCCAAATTAACATTAACCGAGGATTCCCGCATTTTAACCACTGCTGCTGCACCCTCACCCACGCCCTCTCCATCACCCTCATCGGGTCCACCATCTGCGCGTAGTACGCGTGCTAGCAAATGGGGACGCCTTCTGGGTAGTTCAAGTGTCGATTCAGCTAGCGATACTAGCGCCAAAGTAGCAGTCTCGAGAAGTTTGAGTGCCCGCGAAAGTCTGCGTGAGAGCACGGCCCAAGCGAGGCAGAGTAGTACTTCGAGTAGTAATGGTGGACAAGGCAATAAAGTAAATGTAACAGTATTTCTCTTGTTTTTATTATAAAACAAACAACTAATTAATTCATTTATTGATGTTTTAGTTACAATTTTTAGTATAACAATTTGTTTTATTTGCGTGTTTTGTTTCCTTGTTTTTTTCTCTCTTTTTTTTTTTCTTTCTTCTCTCTTTTTCAAAACAATTTGACATAATTTACAAAAAAAAAAAAAATTAGTCTTAAGATTAAAAACGTAACTCGAAGAATGATTGGAACAATGTTTTATAATTTTCACTTGGGCTAACTTAACCGGTTTTTTTACCAATTAATTAAGCGTAAGAATATTTACTGATCAATTTGACGAACTATATATGCATGTCGTTGAGAAAATTTTGTCTGCCGTCATTCCGATTCCAATTTTCAGGATTTTCCTTTGCTGAAATGTTTGCAAAAGAGTGCATATATCATAACCACAGATGTAACATTCGGAAATTCGGTTATTCCTCTTTGCACGTCACTTCATTAATTAAGTCAATATCAATGTTTTTTTCATGGAGTATCTAGGAAATATGGGAAATATGGGCTCTATGCGGAAGAGCCCGCCTGCCCATCTCTCAGCTTATCAACACTGAGGCTGCTGAGCCTAATATTTTACCTGTTGATTTGTAACTTCTCCAAAACGCTACCAGATATCTCCGGAAAATGTTATATATATATATATATATATATGGCTTGTCTTCGAGTACAAACGAGGGTGAGAGCGATTTGAAAGTTTCCAGTACTTGTGCCAAGGTATTAAAAATCTAGGATGAAATTTTTCAAAATTTTTATATGCTCAGCTATAGAAATGCACATTCGTACACACATATTATTGCGATTGTGCAAAAGAGATACTTGCAAGCCAAAAGAGATAGAGGAATGAAAAAGAAAACTTGTAAGGACAGCTTTATGATGATCGGATCGTAGACTAATGGCGTGCAGAAGGAGAAAACAATGAAAACCGTATTGTAATAAAGAAAGATTTCTATAATACATTTTTAAAACTTGAAACGCATGGATCCCCAAATATAATTCTTAAAAAGGGGACGCAACATAACTCATGCAATTCAAATTTTGTATGGTATCTTTAAAATCCCATCCGCTAGAGAATGCGGTAGGACATGTTTGACAAGTTAATCCAAATATTCTTTTCCTAAAAAAAGGATGCCGTTCTTTTGATCGCAAAATTGAATTTTTTTCATTACAACGCTTGCCAATCACACACAGAGAATCAACATTTCTAACAAATCCTATGCCGTTCTCTAGACATAGGAAGATTACATGACACTTTTTTTTGTTTTTCTTTTTTAATTGAAATTTGGGTCAGCTAAACTGAAACCTGAACTAAAGAGTAAACGTTTTTTTTTTTTTTTATATGTTTCCATAAACAAAATTCTTTCTTTTTTTTAGTGCTAGAATAAAAGTTTGAAAACATTTTCGTTTATTATTGTAGCGGGTACCTATCCATCCATCCAAAAAACAAATTGTCAAGAAGAGACAGTGACGTTAACGCTAAAGCCAACTTTTTTCCAAATTAGTTCTGGAAAAGTAACATTTTGGCAAATGCCTTTAACCAATCGAAAATTTTTCGTCATCACCGCAAGCAGTCTCGAAGGAGTTAAGTTGAGAACCAAGTCACAAAATGTCTTCTTACTCAACTTGTAAACAAGCAGTTAAGATCAATTATCTGTTAATGCATTGCAAACTGCTATTGATGCTATGATCGCATTGATGTCTCCCGATCGGTATCAGTTAGGTTAAGCACGTCATTGCCTTAGGCGAAATCTCTATAGAAGTAGCTCAATCGGATTTTTGATTACACTGATGTCTCCCGGTAGGTATCAATTAGGTTAAGCAAGGCGTAGCTCTAGGCGAAATGTCTGCAAAAGTAGATAAATCGGATTTTTGAACGCATTGATGTCTTCCGATCGGCATCAATTAGGTTAAGCAAGGCATAACCTTAGGAGAAATGTCTATAGAAGTAGCTTAACCGGTTTTTTGATCACATTGGTTCTCCTGGTCGGTATCAATTAGGTTAAGCAAAGCGTAGCTCTAGGCGAAATGTCTGCAGAAGTAGCTAAATCGGATTTTTGATTGCATTTATGTCTCCCATTCGGTTACAATCAGATTAAGCAAGGCACGGCCTTAGGCGAAATGTCTATAGAAGTAGCTAAATCGGATTTTTGATCGCATTGATGTCTTCCGATCGGTATCAATTAGGTTAAGCAAGGCATAGCTCCTGGAGAAATGTCGATAGAAGTCGCCTACGTACTTGCAATATAAATCATTAATCAGTCATCTGAATCTCTGATACAGCAGTGGCTATGTAATCATATCCCTACAATTTCGGATATCGATGTGCGTTGGGATCATTTTGGCTATGCAAAAGTTCTATTTCCTCCAACAACGAATTTGTTCCATTTAGAGGCTGAAATCACTCTTTGAAAAGGTTAAAATTTTAATTCGTTTGGAAATTTAATAAAATTTACAAAAAAAATATATTGAAAAATAAAAAAAAAAAGAAAATTCTTGTACCTATGAGGACGTTTTTAATCTTATTTAAAGTATTATTTTAGATTTTCGATTTTAGTTCGCATTTAATGTATTTTGTACGAAAATGAAGTAATTTTGAAATAATTTTGGAAAATATCATATTATATAAGAAGAAGTAACATCATTAATATCATAACTAAAGTAATTTATATTTAAATGTATTTTTCTCTTCCGTCTAACTATTCCCATACTGATGGAATGTGAATCTTTTCAAATTATTTATTTTGGAATGAATGGACAACAACAAAAACAAATATTTTATAAAATAAAATAAAATTTCTACAACAACTGGCACCTGACTGCACCTGATTGAATGCCTCAAAATAATAAAATCAAACCAAAACGTTAAACGTTGTCATAAAAACCACCACTTTATCTCTATCCCTTTCTATACGCATCACTTTTTCTCTTATCGTAAATTTTTGCATTTTATATCTCCTTTTCTCTTTTTATGGGTATATTGCTCTTTTTCTTCTCTCTTTCTCTCTCTCTCTCTCTCTCTTTCTCTCTCTCTTTCTTTCTTTATTTCTCGGTTTCTTTCTCTTTTTTGGTTTTGTTTTCTATTTTCTTTACCCTTACTTTACTAATTTGTAAACTTAGATATTTCCAAAAGCTCCAAAACTTCAAGCTAGCCAAGCTACTTTAGCTCGCCAGGATACTATTGATGAAGGGGGTGAAGTAGAATCGTCACCGCCGAGCCGTGATAGCAGAGTAGTTATAGAAGGCAGCAGTACTCCATCGACTGGTAATATACCCAAAGATCGCACTTTGGCCTTGGAGAAGGAGCGCCAAATTGAAATGGCTTCATCGCGTGCCACCACGTCAGACACTTACGATACTGGCTTAAGGGAACAACCACCTACGTTAGCTCAGCGAGACTTAATAGCCACCGTTTTAGATCTTAAGGTGGATGTTCGCTTGGAATTGCAGCGCATGCAACAGCGGATTGGACGCATAGAAGATATGTTGGGCGAATTGGTGAAACGTTTACAGCAGGATTCTTCAGGACAAACTACACCCGGTGATGATAATATTTGTGTGTGTGGCGGCAGCGGCGGTGGTGGCAGTAGTGGTATAGGTGGGGGCGGCAATGCTACGATGGCGGCCAGTAGCAGCAGTGGCGGGGGCTTAGTTGGTAGACGCTCCGAGGGGGGTGCAATTACTCATTCGAACGCCCCGACTCCAGCTGCCGACACTGTGATAACCATTTCCACGGTTGGCAGCAGTGCTGCAACTTTGGCTACTACAGCGGCTGTAAACGCCACCTCGCTCACTACAGTTCAACCGGCAGCAACGGCAGTAGCAAGTTCAACAAATCTGCTGAATCCCGTGCAGATGGTCACCAGTTCGGGTGGCAATGGCCTAGGGCCGTTAATGCTCAAAAAGCGACGTTCGAAGAGCAGGAAGGCACCCGCGCCTCCCAAGCAGGCCCATCCGCAAACTGCTGCCGCGGCCGCTATCTCTGTTCAGAGTCCCGAACAGCAACGGCTACTCGAAGAGGATCAAACGGCCGCCTCAACCGCTGTGGCCACCACTGCTGTGGTTAGTACTAACACACCCAGCGGCACTGGCGGAGCCGTTACATCAACAACAATAACAACAACTGGCTCCAGTTCAGCAACTTCCGGAGGACGCACGAAACGTGAATTTCTCTAGCCCAAGATTCTAGTACGCCATCAGTCCGATAACAGCAGCTTCGAACAGTAATAGCAATCTAAAGCCTCTTCAAACGCTTCAATGCTGTTGGCGTGCATTTCTCTAACTTCGCTTTTGAATTGAAAAACGTAAAATTTTGAAACAAAAAAAAACAAACAAACAAACAAACAAAAAAATAAAGACATAAGCGAGAAAAAAAACAAAAATAAAAAATAAAAAAAAAAAAACAAGTGTAAACTCATTTGAAGCATATTGCTTGAAGAAATTTTTGCTATTTACTTAACTTACATAATATTTGTGATAAACATCATTAAAACAAACATTAATGCATATAAGAAAACAAAAGCAAAAAAAGATGAAAACCTATTGCAACACATAAAAAATGAGAAATATATCCAGGAAACCTTTTTGGTTTTATATATAACTTAAGTTAAATGATGTATATTAACATTAAAAGAGGACGGACGTAACTCCATAATTAGCTACTGAATTGATGCACACCTTTTTTTGTTTTTAATTTAATTTCGTTTTCAAAAATTAAGTAAAGTATAATCGATTTCAATCAGTTATACGGATCGGTTGAAAACTGAAAAACTACGATTAACAAATTGGTAGTAAACGGAATGTGACGAAAGCAAACTGAAGCTCCTTGAATCGATTACAGACAGAACTTTTAACACAAATTGATAACAACTTTGACAATCGCTCCCTATGTTTTTTCAGAATTCGCCCAGTGCAAAACATATTGGATCTCCGTTAGAGCCGGTTCGAGCCATAGAAGATTCTATGGACTTTCAAAGCATAGTGCAGGCAATACATGCTGCGATCCCTGTCGATCTATGCACTAAATGCTTGCGAGTGTCGTTAAACTTTTCAAATCATTTCAAATTTAAATAGAAATTCGCTTGACCACTCACCACTAACAGTACTTTAAAGTTTTCCATTTCATAAATTATAGACTTATGTTTCTTTCCAACCTTGTTACCCAAGATTTGAGCGCTTCCCGTTTTTAACGTGTTTGACATTTTTGTACGGGAACGGGATGATCGGAAAATATGCGCAATTATATTTCAATTCCTTTCCCCTAATAGACGTATGTCCTGCATAAGTTGTGATGCAAAGGTGTATTAAGTTTATGCAGATGAATGCGACACTCAGAAGGATTTAAGACCCGTAGACCCATCTTTGATTATGGCAATCGATTTAGAATCACTTTTGAATCGATTTAATCTTATATTTCCATCTGTCCGTCAGTCCTTATGTCCACATGTTTTGGCCTGAGGACGAACATTATTGAAAATAGTTCAGATCGGACCACTTTTTCGACCACTTTCCATATAAGCTCTTTTATGAAAAGTCATTATATATGTAATTACAAGATGATGTACCGTAGTCGACCATAGTGTTTTTACTTGTTGTTCATTATATAAATTGTTACCCCTTTACCCGGTTTATCAATCAGACTTAGCCTTAATGCAATCGACTGCGTATATATACAGATCCAAATATTCTGCGAGTGAAGTCACTTTAGTCTCTACATGTGTGATTATTTGCTTTTGTAATTACATGGAAGGAATCTATTGATTAGAGATCCATTGATTGGTTGTTTTTCTTTAATGGATTAAATCAAAAATTCCATGTATATTCTCAATACTACTTATGAAGATTTCGTTGAACTAATTGAAACCAATTTAAAAAAAAAAAAACAAAAAACAAAAAAAAAACACATATAAAATTAAAAATTAAATACAAATTAAAAAACAAAAAAAAAAAAAAAAGGAAAAAAGAAACGTAAATAAATAAAAAGAGAACAACTACAACAAAAATCTTAACAATAATTACTGCCACAAGGAATAGGAGATAAAAAAAAGACAACAAAAACAAAAGAATTGAAGAAAAATTCAAAAAAAAAAAACAAAAATCCTAAAAAAATTAAAAATGAAATATAACTAAAGCGATTTATTTCTTCAAAACCCGTCCTTTTCATACACAAAATTTATTAATAATAATAAATTAAAAAGTAATTAAATAAATAAATGCGAATAACATACACCTAAACATACATAATTAATTAAATTATTCATAAAAATAAAAAAAATAAATTTTTTTTTTTTTTTTTTAATTAACATATTTTAAGATAGTTACAAAAAGCAAAAGCAATAAATTATGTAAAAAAATTTTCAAAAATGAATGAATTAAAACAACAAATATATTAGTTAAATAACTTAATATATATATATATATATATATATATATATATATATATAT
>CCAG010014055.1:0-25974 GCA_001077435.1 Glossina morsitans morsitans | reverse complement strand
ATATAAATATTAAATTAATATCCTAATATATATATATCTATATATCTATATATATATATATCTATATATATATATATATAAATATATTGTGCATGTATGTAAAAGTGAATATAGTGCAAGCTTATGTACGTACATAAGTCCTCTTACTTTTTTGTCGTTCGAAAAAATTTCCGTTTTAAACTCTTCAAAACACAATTAACAACTGTTAAAATGATAAAAAAGATATTTCATCGAGTAGCTTTAATAGTGTACGATTTTATAACAATACTTAATTTAAGCAAATAAATGCATACACAAGCTCACAAAAACTTATTCTCCACATGTCAGCTCATAAAACTCTGAAACCAAAAGCAAATTAAATTAAGAAAAAATATATTATCAATTTTTTCTGTATTTGTATTTTATTATAAAGAGCAATAATAAGTACGTAAGTACGTACGTATATACAGATTGTTGTATAAAAGTGATGTGAAAATAACAAAATAGTAGCGAGTCTTTTAAATGAAAAAGAAAAAAAAAAAAAACAAATCTTGTGATAAAGATAAAATTATGGCATTACAAGTAGGGTTTTCTTATATATCTATATATATGTATTTATATATATATATATATGTAAATATATATATATTTATTTTAATAATTGTTTTCGAAATTCTAGTAAATGAATTTACTAACCCATAAATCATTACAATTAAAAATGTAGAATACGATAGCAGCAATCCGTGAGCAGCGTATCAGCACCGCTTAAAAGATAGATGTCTATTGGCCAAGTAAGTTTAAACGGCCGGACGGGTAGATAAGATAAAGATTCTCTCAAGTTGATTGGTTTTATTTGTTTAGTTCTGTGAAACATGTTTATCTCGAAAAAATATGGCCGCTATTAAGATCACAAACCACTCATAACTATTTAATTTTTGATTTTTGTCTTCCGGAGAAAGTTAATAGGCGTACAGTTAGCGAAAGGTATAAATAAGTTGCACTACTACTACTACTACTTACTTAAGACATCTTTTTTTTTTTTTTTTGCAACAATTTCAACATCACAACAAACAAAATGGATTTTCTTTTTGCATTTAGAAATAGTTTTTAAAGATAAATATTGCCTACATTTAGGATCATTAAGTAGAAAAATATGCAATGTAGCATTTGTGCAGCATTATCTAAAAAGTAGAAAAGAATAACCGATTCGTTGAGAATATGGATGAATGAGATGTTTAATGTGTCTGGAAACAGCTTTGAACTGTAAGCGTTAAGAAATTAAACAATGACAGAAATATACTTATATTTGATTCTTAGTTCAGTACTTAAAACTGTGCTAACTTATAGATATTTCTTGACAAAGAAAAACTGAGAAGAAGAAGATGAAATAAAAATACTTAAATACATTTTTAAACAGACTCACGCGCTCTTCACTGAAGCGCACTCATCTTTGCTAAATGAAGACAATCAGCATTCAAGGCAAAATAAGAAAAGTAAAAATCAAAACAGAAATCAAAGAAATAAGAAAAAAATTCAGCACATACTATAAAATAATATATGTATTAGTGAATGTATACATGGTTGCATGTACAACGTATATGTACAGGATTCGTAGTAGGTGGTGCTTGGATTCTATCAAAGCAAATGTCAACTTTATACAACACAAAAATCTAAGGGGTATATATAACATTTTATAGATGGATTCCCAATCGTAATCGATGGTGGTTCTGCTGCTGCTGCTTTCAGTGTATACTCATATGCAGATATATGGACGTTTCGATATACGTATATATATATATATATATATTTATATAAACGCATATATATAAACCTATATATATATATATATATATATATATATATATGCCATTTAATTGTTCTCTGCGAATATATATATGTATGATGTATGGGTAGGGGATGAAGGGCATTTACAATATATCACTAATATTTATACACAAATATACACAAGAGAATGTTTGTGCATATGAAGATACGTATATGTATTAAAGTTCACAAAAATTTTTCCAATGAAAAAAAAAGAAGAAAAAAAAAAAATGGGAAACGAGAAGAAAGTAAATGTCCTTTTACGTGTAAAAGAGAGTGAGTGATTGTACGTAACAAAAATGAGAATTTGGCTCTCTAGCTAAAGCGCCTGCGACAGAGAACTAATATATAGGAAAACATTTGCAAGCAAGATAAAAAAGGAAACATATATATATATATATATATATATATATATATATATATATAAATGTTTGGTAATGCAAATGACCTTCAACAACTTGATCAAGATAACCTTCCCTGTATACGCCATTGAGTTTGTTGTCCTTTGTCGCCTAATGCGCAATCTTTGTATATATTGTCTATTAAATTTACTTTATCGCAGAGTGGTCTTTACTCTATTACTTTGTTGTTTACGTTTTGTAAACTGCGCATTCAGCAATGTACACAAATATATTATCGAAGGTCATCGCAATGAACTTACACCCTCATCAAATAAAGAAGCAGGGAAAAAAACCATAAAATAAAATGTAAAAATTGTCCCTCATCTTTGGCAAAGAAAGACTAAATTTGCTTTAAGCCGACGATAGAAACCCATTGACTCAAACTAAAGTATGTATAAGAAATGCAAAGTCAGTCTCCTCTCAATATTGGACATAGTGTAGATTGGCCAATCGAAATCGTGTAATTACATTAATGGTCGCGTCAATCATTTGAATTGAATTCCGATCGATTTGTCTGACATGCTAGTGGCTAGTGAGGAAACTTCAAAAAAATGCTTCCTTTGTCATATGGGTCTTTTACATTCATTTGATCGGTCAGATTTTACTTCCTAATGGACTAACTTTTGTTAAGAGATATCAAAAATGTTACATTTTTCTGCATTTAACGACTTTCACAAAATGAGGCGAGTGATCGCAAAAATTGTCCGACCGATTCTAATTTTGAACCATAAACTTCAATATACCAAATTTTATAGGATTACACATAATATGTATATTGTAACGTCTCGAAAATTGCGGCAAATGAGTTGCAAAGAAAATTACAGAAATGATTCGCATTTGCTCGATATACTAAAAAGTGGGACTATCCCACGTTCTTCTAGGTATTGCATTCATTACGTAACAAAACTGTTGTAGCGTACAAGTAGACGGTTTCAAAATTGGTTTCGGTGCGTTTGCAAGTAAATTGTAGAATAAAAGAAGTAACAATATTATAATCGGGCAAGGCCGACTATTGAATACCCTACACTACATTGTCTAACACAATTCTTATTTTTGTATGATATTACATCTGAGGGTGGATTCGCATCATCAGATATTAAAACTTTTCTACTCCACAAAGGATCAATTTTCGTGCAAATCCTTCTTAGAATCCTCTTCAAAACTCAAGAAAAACTTTTGAAAGGTGTAACATTCTGGTTCTTTTCATACATATACATATATATATGTACGGTTAACCAAAACATATATTTGTATTTCAGCGGAATACTCGATGGCGAAGAAGATTGAATGCTTACGAAAGTTTTGAAAACTGAAGATGTAAGATGTACGTAAGAAATACTTTATAGATGCCTCGAGAAATGGTAACAAAGTGTTGCCATACTATTGAAATGAATGAAAATTAAATCATCGAATTGTATTCATTGTAAATGTTCATTCATGTTGATTCGAATGCTTCCTTCGCAATTTCATGGAACTTTAGCTTTCACCCTTTTTATCAACAAACTTGAAACTGTTCGCTTATATCGAAACGTATTTTCGTATTTTCTCAGCTACGCATTCGCATAGCAATTTGTTAAATATCATTGGCGCCATCTAAGAAGATATGGATTCGTTACGAAATTGACCTTCGATTTCGTTGTACACATAAGTGTATTTATATATAATTTGAGTACACCGTGCAACAATGTTTATACAATAATTGAGGGAAAAATACGAATAAATATTATTTCTTATACATACATACATAGTAAGGCAACAAAAAAAATGGAAAAAAGAAAAATGAAAAAAAAAAAAAAAATAGTATTTAAATGCGCAAATTAAACGTTTTATATTTAATAGTCGCAATACTTAGCAGTTTATTGGGAATAGTTTCACCGTTAGTTGATAAAAATACAATAACGCATAATAAATTTCATTGTCAACTGTGCACATATAAAATTCATTTTAGCCAATTGAACTTTAATTTCAGTTCTCAGTTGTGACAATTTAACAAATTCTCTGAATGTATATAAACAGATACTTACTTAAAACACTTACTTAATTAAAACTTTATATCGATCAAGTAAGAATGTCGGCGTATGATAACAACTTTATCATTCAGGTTAAAAATTCAAGTCAGCTGCCGCTGTCCGTTTGCCTATCATTTATTAAAACTACAGAATAAAAGAAGGACAGACAGCTACAGATATTGTAATACAAATTTAGCCGACGCTATCAGTTGGAAATGAGATTAATTCGTCCTTGAAGGACATCTTGGTATTCAATATTTCGCTTTTTATACCCTACACCACTAGTGGTGCAATATGGTGTATGCGGGTCGTGTGTATGTAACAGGCAGAAGGGCTTAAGATAGATCCACCTTTTATTGTACCGATCGATTCAGAATCATAATATGAATTGATCTAAACCTGTTTGGTGGACGTCTGATGTTCATGTAAACTTGTGTTCAAGCTACAGGTCGCAACTATTGAGATATTTCGATGAAATTGTGTTCACTTTTTCGACCACTCCCCATATAACACCCGATTTAACACCCTATATATAGAAAAAAATTGCAATTTTTAAAATTTCTCAGCAAAAGTGGCTAAGTAGTAGTATTTGGACATTCTAGATTGGCATGGAAACTTTGGACCGGTTGCGTCATATAGCGAAAACTGAAGTTTAACGCAAATTAATAAACTATGGCAAATTTGGGCCTTGGGAACTGACGGCAAAGATGCTCAAGGGAAAAAATGGCTTTGTCTTTCCAGAGTCCCTAGGCTTCCCACTTTCTTTTGAAAAAATTTGAAATAATTTTTCATGTATTTTCCGATTTTCATATGTAAAGTGAAAATTTGGCATTGTGTTGTATTCTTAAAGGGCAATCCGTACCCCAATCTGAAGCGTCTAATACAATGCCGTATCCACCTTGTCCTATAGCGTTAGAGTTTTTATACATCCCATCAGTATTACGATATGTTCGTCAAGCACTTGATGTCTGACTTTGCAGATGGTCGCTTATTCAGACATGGTATGATGGGACGTTTCCGTCGTCCCTTCGTAGAATCTCCATAAAACGGTATCAGAGATACCCACATTTTTTTTGGCGATACCTTAGTTTGTTATGAACCGTGTAGCAGCCGGTAAGTAAGCGTAAATTGCTTCTCCTTAGTTCTAGTAGCTTATGTGCTATGCAGGGAATATTTTACAAAACGAATGTTTTCGAAACAAGTTTGTCCGTGAAATAGGTGGAAATATGCAGAAGCTTTATGGTTATGATATTGCATTAAAAACAGTGGCATGTAAATGATAGAAGAAACATTGACAAGAGAGAGCCCATGGTATAATTTAGGACTTGTATTACTCTGATCGCCTGTCAACGTTCCTAAAAGAGTAAAACAATGTAAAAAGCGTCATGATAGAAAGTCATTTAGGCTTTAACGAAGTATGGCTCAGATTAACAACACATATTTTCTTCATGGGGTATCCACCGAACGTAAGTGGAGGTGAAAGGACTTTGAGGATACCTTGAGTAGATCGATACTGTGAAATAAAACGTACGGAATATATTCAGAACTATCTGGAAGATTGGTGTAAAAAGCAAATTAAGTTTAGGTTTAGCATAAGCACATTTTTCCCTATGAGGTCCCTTTCTTAAGAAAAAAACCTTCGCATAAATTTTACGGTTTTTTTCATTTCAGATCATTTCCGGCACTTTTTCTTTAACAGAATGAATAACACGTAAAAGATAGTAGATACAAAACAAAATTAAGTCTAGCACTGACATGGCTTCATTGGAATGCGAATAAAAATAATTTAGAACAAATATGTGCATGCAACAGCAAGAAAGCAAAAGAACAAAAAAGTTATGTTTATTATGCGACAAATCTTGCATATTTGCCATCTTAAGCAAAACTTTTGTACAGTGTCTTTGCATAAGAAATGTCATTCTTAATTTCGTGTCATTTTTCAAATGTCAACGTGCAACTGTCATTTGCGGTAACATTTGACAAGTAAGAATTAGGAGATTTTTAAATACCTTCGTTGTACATTCGTTGTACATTCGTTAGATCATCATTTCTATGATGAAGTTCATTTTCATCTATCTAAGTATGTGAATAACCAAAAATGTCATATCTATAAACGAACAATCTTTTGAACCACGATAAGCTGCTGTTCGATGATTTTCAGGCTGACGGTGTAATTGAGCAGCCTGGCCTCTTCGAAAATGCTCTTGGGTCAAATATTGTTGTGTTGATTGGGTTTTTTAACATCACAATGATGGACGGACGTCTATTTTCCGCAATACGACGTCATTTGCCATGCAATGGTTCTATTGTGTGAGTGATTCGTTAAAAGACTTTCTGAAATTTTGAGTTGTATGTAGTGCTCACAAAGACTTAAGATAGATTCATCTTTAGTTATACCTGTAACTTGTTGGTCTCTGCGTCATTCCAGCTGATATCTGTTTACGTATTTTTCGCTAGAAATAGCTGATTACTATTACTCTGGTCTATCAAATCGATACGAAAAATTTAGATTCGATATTCCAATTTTTGGAGCCTTTTCGCATATAACGAAAAGAAATTCTTTATATGCCCCAAAGATCTAATTTTTAATACTTTAATATCGAATATGGATCACATTTGGGTCTATTTTTTGGACCCAAATGTGACCATATGAAAACTCTTATGAGAACTGCAACTTAAATGCATTAATGCATTAAAGATGTCTGCGATTTGAAGAGCAATGATTTGTAAGTGACTAAAGCTAGCCGAGATCGTACTAATGGGTTTGGGGCGCACAATAAATACAACTATAGAAAAAATTATTGAATCTTTGGTATGGATGTGAATGGGAAATATTTATATTTGATTAAAATTTCTATGGTCATGAGTATTCAAAGGAGCTACATTGGTTTGTAAACTGTAAAATGTTTTATTTATTACGTGGATGTCGATTGGTCGACTGCAACCTTTCTTCTACGATTTTTTACTATATTATATTAAGAAGAAGTTTCTGTCTACTGTAACCAGGTTCAGAGGTTAAATGTAGAATTTTTTATTAATGCTTAACATGATCCTCGTAGATATTTCAGACCAATATCTTTTACAAATTGCGAGTTACAGTTTTTTGCTTACCATCGACGAAACTCGTCCGTTTAGAAGCTTCACTTCTGACATTGATGGACAAGCTCGTATGGTTCATTCTCCAAGTCCTTAATTTAAATTTTGCAACTATGAGCATCCTAAGAACAAATGACAAATGAATGGAAGGACGGACTGACCGCACGAAAGAATTAAACATATCGCATTAAGTTGATAATACATAGATTAGTAAGCCGCCGGAAGAATATGCTAATCTTATGGGAAAAAAAATGAAACTATTTCTTCAATTATCAACTTGTTTGTAGTACCCGAGTGTCCAAGACTTCTGTAATTATATTTAATATAAACCTAAGTGTTAGCTTTCTGGAAAAAAGATAAAACCGCTGCAAAAAAGAAAAAAGTTTTTTTTCAAGTCTACGGTGACAATGCTGTGAGTGAACGATGGACCCAGGGATCATTCAACGAAAAAGTCGATGGTCCAGCTCGAAACTGCGTAGACTTTTCAATATGACCCATTATATTATCTTAATATAATCACATCGATCAATAAGTCTCCTGTCTGACACATATATGGTAAGACTAGTGATAAACCCGTATGATACCCCGATGGATAGTGCCAATAGCTTTCATAAGAATCGTATCATAATTTCGTGTTATTACTACCGTTAGTGACGCTACTTTCGTAATTTTCAAAACAATGGAAAAAACATCAGCAGTGATTTGAAAGGTGCTATGGCGACTTTTGCTTGAGAAGATAAATTTAATGATAGTTTGCAAATTTGAAACACTGCCGCCGGTTGTTCCAGAAAACATAAAAAAAAAGTGCACAAAATCGTTTTGAAGGACCGCAAAGTGAAGTTGCTTGAGATAGCTGGACACCTTAAAGGATGCCCCGTTTGCTCACTTTCGGTAGCGACGTGTTGATGATTCAGAGCGCTATTCGGCGTAGCTTTGGCCAAATAAAAAGAATTTTTTCTTATGTTGCAGGACAATTGCTTAAACTCAATTATCCATCATTGCATTTCAGAGTCAAATTGGCAGTCAGCCGAGTGGCCAGCAATCGGTGAGTACAATCCAAAGCGAATCGAAAAGTAGCCTGAGTAAATTTATTGTAACTTGTGGACTAATGCTTGGAAGGTCATGAAATTTTGTTACATTTTATTTGAAGGCTGGCACTATCCAGAAATCATATGGATCTGTTAACAGTGTTGCCATATACATGTCAGACAGGAGACTTGTTGAGTGCTATGTTAATTTTTATTCCTTAGCTGCTTTAGCAGACTAGTAAAGTTGATCAATAAAAAACAAATTAATATATATATATATAGAATGTTTTATCATCATTATTTTTACGCACTTTCTATAAAAACATTGCACAAAAACATTGTTATTATTTTTTCTTCCGTGTTTTATACACCTTCCCTTTTGTGTTCTCCTTCAACATTTAAAAATTTCACTCCTTTCACCATTGCATCATACTCCCTTACTGTAATAAAAATGCTTAGTGAATTGGTTAAGGGTGGACCACAAATATGTCAGGTTTTTCCAAATTTATGATTAAACGCCAGAATACCAAAAAACCACAAAAAGATAACAGAACCGGTTTTACTGCTGCTTGGCAGAAACGTATCATTAATGCTGTCTCCGATATATTACTTCTTCTTCTTATAATAAGGCTGTTAATGTACCGGCATGTACCGGAATGTATCGGACCCCTGTTGTGAGCATATTCTGAACGTTATAAAGGAATAACTTAAATAAAATTCTCATAACCTTATGTGTGCATAGGTAGAGGGCGCAAATCAGATAATTTAAATTTTTACTCTATGATTTTGTTGGTTGGCGTTTAGTAAACAACATCATAACACATTTTTTAAATTCATTCAATGACATGACAAACAATCTATTGGTTTTCTATCTAAACGGTATCCGCTTTATTGAAAACTGTACCGCACTTGAGCTTTGATCCCGTGACCATTGAGTTGTTAATCGAGATTCTTTGCGTAATCGGCCACTCATGCGGACAAGAAATTTTCAAACTCATTACATAGTATGGTATTCTATCATAGAATAATTTAAAGGAAAAGGAAAAACATCCTCCAATTTAAAATAAATTTTTTCTTTATAAAGATTTATGTCTAACTTCTTTCAGCTGATGTTGTCGTCCACAAAAGCAACAATTTTTTAACTCGAACACGGTCATGGTTAAAACAAAAAAGAAACTTAAAACAACTGTACATTGACAAAATGGATCCAGAATTTCAAGCTGATCGGCGAAATCAGTCTTTAATATCTATTTTTCAATATTGAATTGTACGGTGTGATGCGATTTCACATACTTTCGTTGTATGATAGTAAACGCACTAGTTTTCTATAATTGCGATAGTTGACAAAGTCCTCTGGCATTTTGTAGTGGATGCGCACAATTCGTCGCGCACAAGAGTCTGCATCGGCCCGCATATTTATATGAACATGTTTTTTTTTTTTTTTTTTTTTTTTTGGTAATCGTGGGAAAGTGTCTCTTAAGTCCTTGTAGTCCGGACAATACGCACGATAACGAAACATTTTAATTATGACGTCCATAAAGGGCCAGACAAAGGCAATAATCATACAAATGAAAATTTCTAAATTGATAACGAGTTCGAGGCGTTCGAGAATATGCATAATTCACGATATACTTGATGGATATATATATCCTTATTCTGTGAATAAACTGCGATTTCGCCGACTTTCAAAATTATTTTTCACTTATATGTTTATCAGTTGCCCGACCAGAACTATTTGTTCAGTTAAAATTAGAACAACAAAAAAAATGTATATATCCCTCGCTACCTCTTACACATCATTAGTCACTAACCAATTTTTCCAATTTAAGCAAATTTATGGGTTAGTTACACTTATTTTGAAACTGGATCTAATTGTAGTTTGCTAGAATGTGCAAACGTTCGCTCCTCTGAGACTAACCTTACCGGGTAGTATAACAATCTGGTAGAATACATTTATTCAGTATCGATTCGGCACCACAGTATGTATGTATGTGTGTATTATGAAATGTCCGTTGCGTATTTGTGCGAGCTACAAATGCGATGATAAATTAGCATACCTTTGATTTTGGTTAAAGGGAGTAAACAAAAAAAAAGGTTAATTTAACACAATGCGTTAAAGAACGCTGCTGCTAAAGCAAATGGGAATGAAAGTGAAACAAGTCAAAAAGTTTGGAATTATCAAAACAAAAAAATTAAATTGTTATACATATACATATACATATACATATATATATATACTCTATATAGAAAACACTGTTACGATTTTATTACGTAGGCATAGATAGACAAGATGATGTTAATATTATCTCTTATGTGTAATGTTAAGGGGAGCAATCAACTGAAACCATACTTAAAAATTCAAATAATCGTTGCTCCTTTTAATATAACCAATCAACACACACAAATCAATGAACCGAAGACAGATAACTACCTCATATATATACGCTTTACTTTTTAAATATTATTACAAAGAGTTTGTCTACATACCATACTTCTCTAGATGGATGGATCACTTTTGAGATGAGACGATATGTATAAATAAACAAAATCTTAACGTATATAGAAATAAAAAAAACGGTCACATACTTAAGATTACTATATTCCCACACGCGGCACACATTCACTCTTAGAAGAATTTAAATTTCGTGATATATAAACATACGTGTATGTATATATATATATATATATATAAAAACATGTTGATTTTAAATTAAGCAAAACGTTACGCTCATACACATATAGAGTGAACGTCAAACGGAAAATATGTTGAGTTGAATGCGATGAAAATGAAAACGATTTTAATCCCAACGAGAAGACAAAACAGAAAAAACATAAGAAAATTCTATCAACATAAAATTAAAGAAAAAAAAAAAAAAAAAAAAGAAGAAACGAGGAAAGAGGAAAATTCTCAGGCTTCATTATAATCTTCACTTGAATGCATACAAGCACAGGTAAGCCGCTTTTAAGTCCCGGTTTCACTATACCGGACTGTACGCAGTCTTAACAACAAGCGATTGTTTAATTTTTGTATTACCAGTCCCGGTTAAATAATTTTGATTTTTACAACGTTGAGATTCATTAGCTACTGATTGAGAGAAATTTTTCTGCATACGTGTGTCGTTTGCATATATTGATGTATATGTTGCAAGTTGCGTACATATATAATAACACTTGCACTCAACGTAAATAAAACAAACAAAACTATATTTTAGTCGGAAGACTAAGACGACAACTCAATACTCTACACTATTTCATTTAAAACAATTGTGATTCATTTAATTTCCGTAATGAAATGCCAACAATTACATATGTTTCCATTTAAAAGCACACTTTTAATAGGATCACTCATCTAGGAGGAAAAGATTGCGCTCTTTTGCTTCATGTGCTCCCACATCCCTATGTATTAGCCGATAGGCCTACATTGAAATGGCTTCCGCCGTTCATACTAGATCAAAACTGGATCTGGAAACTGGATCACCAATGAGCACTTATTTCAATGCGCTACAAGATTCGTACAAATCTCATACGCTCCCTTTGGATGGTCGATCCAATGGTTAGATCAATCGAAATGGTTTAGCAAGTCATGCAAGATACCAAGATCACTAATGGAAGTTAGATGGCAATTGTTATTTGAATCGGAACTACACGTACAGACGGCAACAGCATTCACGAAACGAACCCCGCTATAATATGTAGTAAATGCAGCGGAGAGGGTTGCACTTTCCGGTACAGTGCGACCTCTTTCCAAGTCAATTGCTTCTTGTTGTTAGTAGAAGCGTCTCATGCACTTTTTGCGCTTCGGATGTAGTAACGCGCTCACTTATCATCATCCGTCAAGACTTAGCAGGTAGCTCCCTCCTTCAAATTAAACAAGAAAAGTAATTCGCTCTTGTAGCTTCTTTTCTTTTCTTTTTTTGTTTTTTTTTTAATATCGCTTATTGAAAGTTTGAAAGCAAGTTGTATACATTGCGGTGGGATGTACTGTCTATACTGCTAAATAAGATTTAAAAAGTGGTATTTTGAAAAGTCACAGTTTGACAAGCGATTGCAGGTGAACCAACGTTTTTTTTTTTTTCTTTTTTAATTAGTTAATTCTGTTCATGGTACATACTTGATTATATGATGTGTCTATCTGTCTGTCTATTTGCTAAAATCTCAACTGCGATCACAATGTAAATGTTATTGGCGACATGAGAGCTAGCAGCAATATCTCTGCTAGCTGGTAGTGTTTCGAATCAAATCAATTTCTTAGTTGGTTGATGTATCTTGTCTAAGCATATAATTTTCCATTTAAGAGAATAGAGAATTTCAATAGTCGAGAGCTATACAGTATATCGGTTAATATTTTATGTGGAAAGTGCCAACCCTCAACCGATGCCTCTGAACATTTCTCGTTACTTCGATTATATTGATTACGAGTTACAATGGCTTTCACGGGACCTATCTATCTACTTCTTGCAAATCTCAAAATGCTTCAGGGAGAAAATTGAATCAAACCATGAAGTCAGGAGTGGACACTGAAGAGTTTTCAAAAAAACATTCTATAGGGAAGGTATCGAAGACTGATTGTATCTACCCGTACATTGGTATTGGTAACTATTTTTCGTGGCCTTGGATGAACGGCATTTTGGTCGAGTATTGTTGGAAAAATGTTATTTTTCTTACTTAATCTCAGGAATTATTGGCTTTTACTTCCATGGGGTCGAATATATTTTTTATATAAAAAAATTCTCAGCTCTCTCTCTCTCTCTCTCTCTCTCTATAAGATTTGGCGATTACTGGCATTACTGGCACTTTTGCTACCGGTTAACGTACTTTGATGTTACTTCAAACGAAAGCCCGGACATTATGCAATCAAAGTTTGTTTTAGTTAACGGCAGTGTTGAAATTAAACATTAGTTAAGTACTGCGAGATCGGATCTTAATGAAACTTTTACAAAAACAATATGTTTCTGAAAATACACAAATATATATGCACAAGCATATACATGGCTTATTATAATCAGGGATCACTTTATTTCAATTTTCAAGAGTACCTCGATGAATTTTGATAGAAAACAACAAAAAAAAAAACAAAAAAAATTCAAAATACTAATCATTTGTATGTTTTGACTTATCAGTTGTGTATTTTTTTTTGCTTTCTTTTTTTTCTCTTTTATGTGTAGTTCATGATTTCTTTGAGATAATTTTGAACCATTACAGACAGGCATTAACATGGAAATAAGTGAATTTATTAAGCAAACTCTGATTGCCTTCAAAAAAAAAGAGAAATCAATGCCGCAACATAATATCTCTACGTACAGCAACGGTGATGAACTAATTACTGCTGTACTGTGCATTGTGCGGAAATGTTAATAATTAGCCTGCAAAATTTCCTCAGCTCATTTGCATCCAATCCGTTTGGTTTTGCAAAAAGATTTGATTCACTAAAGTTAGTTTTTTTTTTTTTTTTTTTTTTTTTTTTGATAAACTATTTTGTAAACTTACACAAGGAGTGATTTATCCAGATATCTCTTTAGTTTGATTTACTCAAGAAATCCTAAAATCGTATGTTTTTGCACGAAGCGCCACAAGAAGTGAACGAGAAGTTGTAGAAAAAAAAATGTAATTTAAACATATATATATATATATATATGTATAGTTTAGCTAGCGATTAAAACATTGGTTATTAGTTATTTGAAGGGCCTTACAAGTATTACGATTCTCTAAGAATGCGTTAGCTGGGTCCCTCAACTGTTTCATTATTATTTAATTTTTGACGATAAAAAAGGATCCTTCCCTTAGATAACACAAATCTCTTTGGAAGGTGGCATAAGGTTATCAAGCATACAAACGACATATCATTATCTGAACTTTGCTCCTTATATAAATAAATGACTGTGAAAAATGAAGAAAACAAAAAACAAAAAAAAAACAAAAACAAAACAAAACAAAATGTGTGTTGACTTTTCCGACCAGAAATAGACAATATGTAGACAAGAAAAAGTATCTATGTATAAACTATTATAAAAATTTCGGTTTCGAAGCTAATAACAGCGCACATTTTTCTTTTTATATATCTCATGACAAGCAAACAGGAAGAAATAGAAGAGTAAACAAAAAAAAAAAAAGAAAAGAAAGAACAAAATGAATATAAAAATGGATTAAAAAAAAGTAGCCGCTGAAAGTTATTATCACCCGACCTGACTATTTTGCAAAGCAGATAAATAAAGTTGCCATTGAGTTATTAACATTTTCATGACATCCGAGAACTTGGAATTAAAGCTTTCTTACAGATATATTTGTTCAAGTGTATTTCTTTAGAAACATAAACACACAAACTACAGGCCAACACATTTTGATATTACGCAATAAATAACACGCAAAAAATGTGCTTATGTGGCCTAAAACGAATCGCTTGACGCCCTTCAATTTTCTTAATAAACGCGCGCTACTATCTCTCCCTGAAGAGGTGTACACGTGATCCAACACGCATGAGCAGCCGAGTGGATAAGAATCGCGACTACCATGTCGCAGTTTGATGATCATACTTGGTCTGGTAGCTGTAGTGAACGCTCAGTCGGGAAAGGCGTAACACGTACCAATTGGGCACACACCTACTACTACTACTACCTATTGCGGCAACTCTCCCCTACCTGCTTCCTTTTCTCCGGTTTTTTTCTGATTATTGCCGTGTTACATGTACAGGAGACATCCCCTGAATGATTGATTGATAGAATTGTAATTGCAACATTTTTATTCATTAAAGTCGACCTCATGGATCCCGACAAAAAGTAACGGGAAATTTCTAATTAAATTATTTTTTGTTTTTTTTTTTGGAAAAATGTTAACATCGCAATAGTTTTATAGTATAAGAGAACGCAAAAGATGTGCATAATTAAAATGAATTCTATTATTTATGCTGATCAAAGCTATATATATAAATTTTATATAGTGTCTGCTGCGTATTTTTATGCGTTGCGAAAAAGATTAAACAAATCTAATATAAATCACGTGTCACGTACACATTCTCAGTCAACTATATGTTATTATTAGTTTATTGCGAATTTTGAAAGAGCAGTTAGCAGCGATTTCGCCGCGCACCAATTTTTATGTGTGAGCATAAGACAATTTCAAATTTTGCTAATAAAAATGACAAACGTAGCGGAGCGATCTAAAAAGCTATCTAATGTGGTATCGTTTAACATTAACCTCACCAAAATAATGCTCAAACAAATATACCCTTATATTCCGGTAGTGGATGCAACAAGAAAAGCGGAAACAAGGTCCATTATTTTTTTAAACAGCCTACAGCTCAAATACCAATTTAATATGAAATTGTACGTATATGCATATACGTGTGTTCATACGCACATCAACATATTTGAAGGGTACGTCTGGCAAGAAATTTAAAAAATATTTAATGTTTTTTTTTTATATTCTTTTTTTTTGATTTTCATTTTTATTGAAATTTAAATTTTTTATAGAAATTAAAATATTTATATAAAAAAAAAAAAAAAAATAAATACATTAAGTGGGAATGGACAGATGTCACTAAATATAAGGT
Organism: Glossina morsitans morsitans; assembly: GCA_001077435.1. Lineage (NCBI taxonomy): Eukaryota > Metazoa > Arthropoda > Insecta > Diptera > Glossinidae > Glossina > Glossina morsitans. The sequence continues at coordinate 10,091 of CCAG010014055.1, read as the reverse complement.
GAAGTCTATTATTGAACGTTTTTATATAGGAAATAGATAACAGTGAATTTAAGGTGCTCCTCCTCAAGAAAATATTGACTATTAATACAATAGAGAGGAGAAGATAGCTTCTTTATGTTTAATGGAAATAAAAGAAAAAAAACTATGCATATTAAGTATTCCTCCAACGGTAATAAAAAAATTATTATTATAAACGCTAGCGAGCGGTAATGGGCATATATTTGAACATTCAATGTTCGTAAAGCGTCTAATGTGCAATCGAAATAGAATCGAATCGAATCGAATGTGCAAGCGAAGAAATGTCTTAATGCCAGCGTTCTTAAGACCAGTAAGATTCATAAGTGTTAGAGTGAAATAGAAAACGTTGAAGTGCCGAAATTGGTTGAACGACGGTCGCTACAATAGGCGAAGCTAATAAAGTAGCCATTGAAATCAGTGAAATCATTAATGGATGCTTAAAGATCTGCAGTATTTTTTCTACTTTTTTGTTTTAATACCGAAGCATCTTCACCTAATTTTATTTTGCAGTTAGTCAGGCTTTGCGATGCAAGTGCAAGATTTATTGTGCCGTCCTATGGAAGCTATCAATCGCAAATATTCTATTCGTTGAAGATCCCATAGTGCGGCCACTAGATGGGAAATGATGCATTCTGGCTCACGTACAGCTGAAATCTTCCTCCCGTATCTTTTTCCATGTCTTAGTGATATATGGCAACATTTGAACGAAACATCGATTTGCGTTATTTGAAGAAAATTTCCTGGATTCGCTTAGTTCGGGATCGCATACAATGATCGTAGATAGATGTTAATCGACGGAATTCGCTATAATCATCATAATAATTATAGACTGGCATTAGTTCGTGAAGCAAACTTTGGTAAAAGAAAATTCCGGCCAGTATAAGAAGACTATACGAGGTCTCGTATGTAACTACCATGCCTTCTATTGAATTAAGTCGACTAACTAACATACAAGCTTATATCTGCATGGCGCTGAAGAGGAAAGAATGTTCCGTAATAGTGGAGAGCACAGAGTAACGAGCCAGACATTTCTTAGCGGTCTCCGCTATACATATAATTCTTCACCTAGATGTTGTTATTTTGAGAACTGAACAGTTATAGGCAAATAGAGATTTAATGTTTACTATATTCAATCTGGCAACAGGGTTTTTTCCTAGCTCGCCTTAAAAGAGTATTGAAGGAAGTTGCTTTTTTCTTTTATGAAAAGAGAGTAGCATTTTTCTTCTCTCACATAATGTTCTATTATGGACTTTACTCTCTATTCAATCCACCAGTCTTGACAGTCCTGCGACTAATGGCCTGGAGCACAGTGGGCACTGTGTGTTTCTGTGTGATGCGGATGGCTTTTTGGTGACGTGTCAGAAGCTCGAAAGGAAGAATGACTGCGGCTGCGTAAGGTAAAAGATCGCACAAAACTATATAGATTGTTAAAAAGTTAAGCTGTATGTGTTCACAAGGGTCAGTTCGCCAAAGGTGCTTTTAACTATGTATCATGTGTTTCCTTGATCTCTTGACTCTTGCCTTTGCTGGGTACGGACCTTTGGAGAGTATCCTGGTGGTCGTGGTACGCTCTTAGTGTACACACTAGTGTCCTCCCCGCCCTCCTCAATTTTTTACAGTTTATAGGTATGTGTAATGAGCTGGTTGGCTACCCGTGTTACAAATTAAATGACCGAATTAGTATACCTGTGATCTTAATGTGTTGGCTGCACATGTATTAAGAGTGCTTTGCCTATAAGTACCTTTATCACAAGCACTTAGTTAGGCTACCACAATGCGTAAATGTAAAAATAAATTTTTGTTTTCCACAAATTTATATGAAACGAAAAGTGATGTATATAATCACTCTTCTTGAGATCAATTTCTATATATATATGAATGAGGAAGAATTTCTTAAAGACGTTTGTATTAACGGAAATTTCCACTTTTCGGGAAAGAATTTTTAAAAATAAAAGGAAATACTTTATATAAAGTCTTAAGCTTCTTCACCTCCTCCAAGTTTGTCCATATGCCATGATAGCATTCACATAGTGATAACAGAGACCCATCACATTTATATTTTTAGATATTATTTCTTCACAAGTTAAACCCACGCAAACAGTAACAATTTATTAATAAGCTTTCGAATTAAAAGTTTTTTTTTTTTTTTTTAGCAAAATATATTAGTTTTGTCATTAGATATATTCAGTTCTTTACATGATTTGCAACATTCTGGCAGTGATACGCAAGATGAAAATTATAGATTATTCTTACGTCAGTTTCTAGTTCAGTGTATAAAAAATTGAAAGGGAAGTTAATGTCATGCAAGTGAAGAATAGCGAATTTCTCGGAAGTTTCTTATATGTCTGTCTATCGGGCAGTTATTCTCAAACATAGACTCAGAAGCTCCTTCCTCTTCATAGGATTCTGTCACTGTCCTATGATTCATTCATGAACATTCGTGAAAGCAGCAAAGTAAACACAGCACAGAAATAAGCATTTCCGAAGAAGCTACTTTTGCGGCTCTATCTAATTTGAAGGCTAGTCTCTCTGATCAAAATATTCTTTCGTTCAACACAATATCGCGTACGAAAGTGATTTCATTTTGTAGGGTAGAGAAGTGGATTATATAGATATTTGAAAATCGTCATTAAATGTTGTAGTGCATGCTTCGGTTTGTCTTTTTTTTTTTTTTTTTTTTTTGACATAATTTGTCTCGAAGGAGTAGAAATTATATTAAAAAATCTGAAAATAGCTGGAAAAGCGCATAAATGTCAAATTCTAGTTCAGATACACTTTGAAGAACATTATAAAAATGTTAATTTATGAGATGTGAACATAACATAATTTTCGAATTTTTTCTCCCTTTTTCCTATAAACATATGTCGCACACAGCGAAAACTAGCTTCAGTTGGTCGTTAATTATTACCACAAAAATTCAATATTAATATAAAATCTTTAGCATAATAAAAAGTCGATAAAACAACGACTTGCTTATTCGTCTCGTCTGTCGGTTTATCAAAAAGTTTGCAATACCTTTTGATTTCATATCCATTTATTATATAAAATTGATCGAAAGAGTTCCTACTTTCAATTCGATAAGAGATCGTCTAACGTGTGTGCTCGAAATCATAGTGAAAGAACAATTTCAACTTGAAAAAACAATCATATGCTTGATCGGAGAATTTCCCATTTTCCCACTGCCCATCACATTATTTCATTTCAGAAAATAATCTTAGTCGAGCTGAATCGAGTAAATATTAAGAGGATAAAAAGAGTTTTGACAGTGAATTAAAAAATCCATTTCTGTTTTCAAATTTTCATCCATTTTATATATAGTACAGATAGTAATACAACATGTCAAGCATATTATCCAAGTGTTTCAAATCAATGACAGTAAAACTCTGGACAACGGGGATGGGAGCCTTTGCAAATTTGAATCTTAGGCAAGGTGAAAGAATATATGGCGGAAAAATTTGAACCAACTCTTGGGACAAAAGTGTGATTTGTTTACATGTACTGCCGGGAATTACAGAACCTTTTAACGAAAAACGTCTTGAAAAATGTCTTGAATGCAGATGAATGAAGAAGAATCAAGAGAATGCTTTTTTCTAAGAGACGGCTGATTATTCCGAATTTTTAAATGAACGCTTTTTCAACTGCCGCTTAAATAATTTTCTGCATTAATTAAAACAAAAAATAATTAGGGAAAATATGATTTTTTTTTTATTGTTCGAAATAATTATACCGCATTTTGCGGACTAAAAAGACGCACATATTTTAATATCACTTGCGGATCAAAATTTTTATTTATTTATTGTTAACATAACTCGTACTAGGAATATTCAGTTCATCATCGCTCTCGCTACTATCGCTCGTGTCATCATAATGTCGCCGCACGTATCACTTTCATCTCAACTATTGTCGGAGTATAAGACGGACATACCTTAAATTTAGAGAGTAATTATTGAAAAAATCGTTTAAGATTACCTTCGAACCATAAGACGCACCCAAAGGGTGTGTGTAATTCTTTAAGAATTTCTTAAGTTCGAATTGCAGCTAATATGGAAACTTATGGTATCGTAAACGGCCAATAAGACTTTTCCTCCAATATCCGCTAAGCAATGCAATGATATGAACGCTATTGACTTATTGACCGAAGAATGATCTTTTTTGATAGAAATAATTAAGTGTTTTATATGAAAGCCGAGGTTGACTAACTCACATTTAGCTTTTGTATTGCTGTCGTTCATTGATCACTAAAGTCGTATTTGAAGACCCATTTGAACAATTAAACAATAAGTCGTTGTTATCGCTTTATTAGCAAAGAGTTGGCATTAGCATTAGTTTAAGGCAAATGGAAATTCTCAAAGGTAAGGTAAACATAATTATCGTTATGCTTAGTATGCTTAATAACTCATGATGTCATGTAATGCGTGCTTCATTTCGTATTCTCATAAAAGCTTAGTAACGTATACAAAATTGGCTTGGATTCGCTCTTTCTGTAAGATGTGATATTTTAGTTGTTTCAGTTATGTCGATTTTTTTCGTTGTCATCCCTGCAGATCTTTATTTTCCATTGTGTCGCCCATAATTCATGATTTCCAAGGAAGCAGATTTCACCGTTATATGAGCTTGCTCGTAACTCTCAATCAATATCAATATGACTTAAGATTCAACAAATTTTAATTTTGTCTGCACAGATGACGATGGTGTTCCTTGCTTGGCTTGAGAAGTTTCGGATAGCTTTAATTCATTAATGTCGGATTACCTTCACGTGTGATGTGATGCCAGCCCTGTCACTTTTAGTGTCAACACTGTCAACACTGTCACTCTGTCAACAGCAGTTATAGTCAAGAATATAAGTTTTCCCGGCGATTAGTTGCCTGAAGATGTATTTTGACGTTTACTTGACTTTGGCTTTAAAAGTGTATATTGTTTTGGGTCCGAATTCTCGGGAGCTGCTTAAGAGAATGTTTATTTCTTTTACAACATATATACAAAAGTCTTTCTCGGATTTTTGTTACTTTTTCTTTCTTCTTTGTTTTTTTTAGCGATAAGAGCTTTTTTAAAGTCTTCGCCGCATATGGAGTATTAAGAATTAGTTGAATTAAGAAGCTTCAGGAAGATTTCACCTTTTAACCCATAGATGCTATTTTTTAAAGTTGCAAGACCAGTTTTGATAGGTGCTGCACGAAAGATGTCGAAACTTCAAAATAAAACGCAATTTACTTTGATATGTTGACAAGGATGAAGGATATATTTAGTGTGGCAAAACGTTTGCAACACCCAGAAGAAAGCAACAGAGACCCCAGCAAGTACATATATTCTTGATTAACGTGATATTCTAAATCGCCTTAAGCATGTCCGGCTGTACGTCTGTGTAATGTCTGTAACGTGCAGAAACAAACATCAAAAACTTCATAAAGTACACAAATTCGTGACCTGTGACATGTCCGCCTGGTTCTCTGTCCATCTGTCTGTTTGCGCAATTTTATAGTATTTGTAGTAAACCTACAAATCGCCTACAAATTTGCAAAAGAATTTGAAATTGACGTAAGCTTTTCAAAGGACACGCCTACAACGCCCGCATGCCTTTACGACAACAACATTTATTTTGGAAATAGAAAAAATTAGCTGCGCCCACTACATATGCATGCAAAGCATGAAAATTTCTTTCTTTTACTTTTATTCTCTTTTGTTGGGGTAAACGGTGATGGCTATAAAAGATTCGGTCCCAATCGAATTTAATTTTCTTACTTGTCTTTTTCTTTCTTTTTTGTTTTAGAAAGTATTTTTCTTAATGCGAGACCCTTTATATAGTAAAGAAAAGTATATACATTTAGTTCTGAGTTTACCCATTCTTTCCGATCTTTCAAACACAATAATTGCTTTCGAAGCCACGTTTCACATAAAACGATTTTTTCCTACTAACTTTCGCATTGCACGTTTGGGCAAGGCATGGCTTTCGAATCAAAGACAAAACGTATTCAGAAAATTCAAAATAATTAAATTTGAAATTTTCTGCAATACGATCAAAAAGAGATTGAAGTATATTTTGAAATTGAAATTTAATCTTCGCATTTAATTTCGCAGTTGATTTCGTCCATTTACAAGATCACTGGTCTACCATGTAAACGATTGCGAATATTTTCATTTCAATGCTTATTTACAAACTCAGTCATATCTGCATTCGGAAACATTGCAAAAATGCTTGGTGATCGTTAATTCAAACGATTCGATCCAAAGTTCGCATATAACTCCTCTTTTGTTAGTATGCTCCAGCACAGAATGGTGTAGTAGATCTCATAGAAATTTTCAATACACATCAGTATGCACGGGAGACTTTACAGGATATTATATATGTATAGCGTACAGGAAAAAATTAGGCATACTTGCCTTCCCGTTTGTCCGTTCGTCCGCCCGTTGAAATTACGAGTTTAGCCTTGAAACTTTGTCTTTATTAAAATTATTTCTCCCCCCCCCCCCCCTACCCGCACCCCCGCACTTCACCTCCATCCCTTTCCCCTAAACAATTGTCGCAAAAGTGTAAAGCTTTGTATTTCGAAATTTGTTTTGTAAATTGGAATCAGAGAATTCGTTAGAGGAAACTAAAGAAAATGTTAAATTATTTTATATAAACAATGCGAAACATCGATGTGTATGATTTTTTAATTTATCCATAAAGTGCGGGTAGATAGTGCAATAAATTATTTACAATACAAGATATACATGCGATATGTAGCTGAGTGCGGGTAGACATATGACTGATGTGTAATAAGGGAATTGATCTTCCTTTCATATTGGCTAGTTATGGGGGGTATTTAACAGATTCGGCTTAAGCCAAATATAACTTCTTTCTTGTTTTTTTTTTTTTTTTGTTTTCCTCCTAATTTTTTTTTTTTAATTTAATTTATTTGTGTGTTTAGAAAGTAGAAAATACAAAAATGTAAAAATTTCATTAATTTAACATAAAACGTTAATATGTACGTGCGGATGAATCAGAAGAGGAGGCCGAAAAAGCAATTAAGATTTTTTGAGATCAAAAAAACTAAAATTAATTTATTTGTTTGTTTTTGACATTAAAAAACTAAATTTATGGCACAAAAGGCGCAACACAACAAGGGATGAACAATTTTTATACCCACCACCCCCGATATAGAAAATATACAAATGTTATCAAACTGTTTGTAACATGCAAGGAATGCAAGGAAGCCATAGAGAGCATAAATGACGAACGAACCATTTAAGCCTTTTATTATTATTAATTAATTGCCTTCACTTTAAGCCCGGATATTATGCAAATGGCGGTTGGAGAAGCGATTGAAAGAGAATTGAAGAGTATTCGCTTTCGTAAAGAAAGTGGGAATGCGTTTTCACGCATAGAGAATTTGGTATTTGGACGTATTTCGGTAGCGGTATCTTTATGATTTTTCGATTATTCGAAAACAACAACGAAATTGTAGACGTGGTATGAATTAATTCTTAATTTTGTTATATATTTCACATAAAAAAACTTATTATAATAAACAAATGTATTTAATTTATCTCATTTGTCTTTTGAAATATTTTATTATTTGAAGATTTAGGAATAGTTTTCAGCTAACGATGCACACATACACATACAAATACAAACATACAAATATACACACGCACACAAATACATAGGCAAACACAAGATCCATCAAACACAGATCCATCGAGCGCGCAGTTATAGTCAGTATCACTACACATGTTGACTTATGTAAGTATTTATATAAAGTTATGTTGTTAACGAAAAGACTAAACAGACCTGAAATAGGAAAACAAACATAATCTCATTTTTTGTTTCTTCACTTGATTAAATTATTTGCTCTAGTTAAATAACAAAAAAAAAAAAAAAAAAACATCAAGTCTATCAAAATGTTTTTTAGTTGACTCCCAGTGTGTGATATGCTAAAGCTTAGATTTCACTTGTATATATATATATATATATATACATACATTTGTATATATATAATATAATGTGTGGAGTCATAACTAGCTTGCTTTTAGATAACGGCTTTTATAACGGTTTCAAATAATCTCATTTCGTTATTAAACAATTTTCTTTGAAGCCACTTTCTTTCCACTTTAAAGATGATGATGGACTGTCACAATTTTGTACTATGACCCCCGATGATTTTTATATCAACGAATACGCAAAGTGGGTATATTAACGTTATTATGCTGTTCGAAACATTTAACAAGCGATCATCAAATATTTCACACAGAAAAAAGGTGAATATGTCTGTCCATTCATAGTACCGTGCACCGTGCGATGGAATTTAAAAGGCATAAGGAATAAACAAAAATACAATTAAAAATTTATGTAAGTACTCTATGGTAAAACAAATAAATTTTTCTTACCCTTTGTAGCACCTTTTTCGGAAGTACGCATCGAAGATTACATATAACATACTAAACAAATCCGTCGAATTTATATAATGATAACTCGTTCAGTTCAATCCATTTTCAATAGTGTTTGACCTTTCGACAACGACACGTGAGCACAACAAATGTTGTTGAAATATTTTTGGAAATTACCAGCAATGCGTTGAATACAAACTTTTCTGAATAGACATCGGACGGACCGACAGACAGAGAAAAATGGTTTATTCGAACCGATTGGTGTAATAAGAAATGAATTGATTTGAAATCTTTTTAGTGAGTGCATACGTCCGCGCAAACCGAATGCGTAGCATAGCATAGTATAGAGTATAAAAACAAGGAGTCGGAAGACAATTGTGATGCAATTAATACGATAATAACGATTCCGAGTCCGACGCAGTAACTTGGCAATTAAATTTTAGAAATTATATTTTTTCGTTAAATAAGCAAAACACAATAACGCAACGATGTATCTAACACGAGAAAAATCATCAATTTTGAATCTCTTACCGCTAAAAACAAAGAGAGAGTTGTATTCCTGCGATTGTTTTTTGTTGTTTTAACTACAATTTTACATTTTTAACTTACATTGGATTTAACAATAAACTTAACAGTTCTACTTAAAATATTGTAAGGGCATGTATCGACATATCATGAGAATACGAAATACATTTGTTGCATAAGATTTTCGAATTTTTACACTCGATGTTACCGAATGATTATCAAATTTAACGAAACGTTCCTTCTTGGCGATTAAACAAAACTTATCGCTCTTTAAGACAAACAAATTTTGTTCTCGTGGAAAGGAAAATTACTGGAAGGCTAACAATCACAAATTAAACAAAAAAAAATAAATAAATTAATGAACTTTTATGAACTTTTTTTTTTTTTTTTAATATTAAGTTTTTCAATTTCAAACGCGTACATATATATGCTGAGATATATGGCCGAGCGTATTTATGTATTTAAAATTTTTATATTTAACATAATCTCAAATATTTTGTTGTTGGTATTTATTGTCGGCGGTACCCATTTAAAAATATATTTCTCTTAATTATAATTATTTATTTATTTATTTCGAAAATCTTTAAAATGCATTTTTATAACCGCCATATCGAAACGAAGTCAATATATTAATTCTGTCATTTCATTTGTCGCATTCCGAAATACAAAAATTACACGGATTACACATCCGCTAATTTGATCCCGGCAAAATTCATCTATCCATCCATCTGTTTAATAATGGAATTACTAAAGTAACCAAAAAAAAAAAAAAAAAAAAAAACAATACTCGCAGAAAGCAGTTTAGCTCTAAACAGTGGCATCATTTTTTAAAAATATAAGCAAACAATTTTCACTCTATATCTCAAAAAATCTATATCAAATATCGATTTAAAATTTTAAATAAATATTTATGAGAATAATCTGAAAGCTCAGCAAGATACGCTTACACTTACTCAACACTGTTTACGCTGATGGATATATAAAGTTCGCCTCAAGGCGATCCTACCTTTCTTACTTGTTAATTAAAGTTTATTTTATTTTCATTTTTTATTATGCTGACACACTAATTATGTGCCAATATTTACATATACATGTACTTACAAAATAATCAAAAAAAAAAAAAAAACGTACGTACGTACTTACACACACACACACACACACACACACACACACACACACAC
>CCAG010014053.1:0-15908 GCA_001077435.1 Glossina morsitans morsitans | reverse complement strand
TATTCTTATATTACAGGCGGTGTGGGGTGTAAAAGAGAGCAAAGTGTTAAGTGAGGCAAGTTCATTAAGTAATTTTGAAGCGCTGATTATATGCGCTTTGTTATGGACAGATGAAAGACTAGCGTTGATTAGTCTTTCAAAGCTTTAAAAGACTTGAAGCTGAAAAAAGGTATCGAGTAACGCGCAGAAATGTAAGCACGATGAGGGTCAAATGCACTTAGATAAGAAGGGGACATCGTTTATTTCAACATTAAAATAGAAAAATATGTTTGAAAAACATTGAACACTGAATTACTGCCCGATATTTGACGGCTTTCTTTATACTTAATTAAATTTCAGTACACACCGTTTTATCGAATTTTCGGATGCTCTATAATTTCTATAAAAGAAAATAAATTTTAATTTTGGAAACTTTTGAAATTTTTTGGTTGAATATATTAGAAAATAAGTTTTCTGTAGATTGAGAAAACTAAAATGTATAGAGATTGTTAGAAATACTGTGTAATGTTTTTTTTTCTCTTTTGCAAATAGCAATAGACTTACAAAAAGAAAAAGAAAAGTAGAGCAGCTGATAGTTTTGGTTGCTTGTGCCCATCCTATGCATAGGCTTACAATTTATTTTTTGGGTCTAAATAGGTTATAATAATAACAAGTTGTAAAGCGCTAGCATATGAAGTTTATTGAAAACTCTGCACTAGTTGAGACTTGAGTCTCCGACCATTGAGTTGTTAGTCGAGATCCGTTGCCTACTCTGTTCTGACTATTCTGAAGAGGAAATATATTTAACTTCCCGAAGCAAGGGTTTTAGCAAGTAACATCTTTTCTTGCTTTTAGAATAGTTTGTGGCACTCAAAAACCAACGGGAGAAAGCGTTACTTATCAAACCAGGGTTGATAAGCCAAGCAAATTATATGCGCTTTTTTATGTATGTAAATGATAACTAGTTTAAATAAGCGAAATAATACGATGTGTTACTTGAAAAGTTTAATAATTCTTTTAGTGCTTTTGCCGTACAATGAAAGCCTTATATTTTAAAAAATGTTGTATATTTATACTCCTGTAGATGTCGCGGATGCACAAAACCGAAAATGCTCGTAATCTTCAGAGAGTTAAAAAAAACTTTGAAGCTCGTGTACAATGAGTTATGTACTGTGCATGAGATGAGACAATATTTACTGCTATGTTTAGTTTCTAAGAAGCAGACGTTGTTACCTTAAAATAAATTTTTTTTATTTTCCTTCGATGATGATAAATTAATTCGTTAATTATTAATGAAACTTTCGTATAGCGTAATGTTAATATGATATAAAAATTCTCTTTTTTTATACCTTAGAGAGATAAAGAAATTGGATAATAGACAACAACACTTAAAAAGTACATACATTTCAAAGACGCACATAATAACACAAATAAGGATCAATGTTCAAATGTAAGTCGACTTAACCCCGCCTTCTTTCTATCTATTAGTTATAAATCAAGCCACAATAATGACGTGAACTGTAGTTTGACGTCTAAAATGTACGATTAGTAATGTACGATTTGAAGCAAAACTGTAAGAGCAATAATTCCTTTACGATTAACCAGCTAACTGTCTTGCCGAGGGTACACGTCACCAAAAAAGTATAAACATTTGGTGTCACCACAAGTATTTTCGTTATGAATTATGAGCGACAATTTGCAGTTTAGTGCAAAACTTAAATATATTCGTAAACTTCAAGATTTTGAGAAATATTTTGAGGTCAAGTCGAAATAAGAGGACTAAATAAAAGTTTCTAAAAAAAAGGATATAATATGAATGGTCTTTCGTATTTTTCCGTATATTTTTGTTTATATTTTATAGTAAAATGTATTCAGGTAACGATCTGACTAAAAATGTAGTTGAATAGATCAACTTATGCGCTCCACAAGTTAACAGCAAATTGAAGCAATAAATTAATTCGTCATCTCTTTTTTTTCGGTTAATGGCCGAAATATTTATATTAATTTAAACATATAAATAAGTGTGACGAGTGTACTCGCACTTTGCGACGCAATTTAGCGGTGCTTTTCTCAAAGATGTCGGAACACTTAACTGATTAATAAAATATTGCACAATTTCTGAGTTTTCATTTAATAAAACACAAGTTAAAAAAATCGCCATAAATTGAATTCTTAAATATTTTATTTTTCTTTATTTAGGATTAGAAAAATGGTTTTTACACACCACTTGTGTGCAACTACAGTTACGCTTAGCTTGACAACGCTTTTTTAGATGCATTGAACAATTAATATTTTCCTTTTTTGTTTGATAAGTACACATAATTAAATTTTGATTCTTTTAGAGCTGAAGTCAAGCACAAAAGAATTATCTTTGAGAGTGAATTTCTATATATAGCATTTGGTGGCCAGTAAGTTTGGATAATCTTCCTTTCCAGCCATTCAACTTAACTGCTCATCAAAGAAAGCAAAGACTTAAATTTAGGTTTCTTTAAGTCCAATGCAAAAAAAGCGATAATATTTATTAAAAAGAAATTTTACAGTACTTTATATGTGTCAAATATTGAATACAATTATCGTTAAAAAAACAATCACAATAATTTTTCACATTTATTATCATGTCACTAAAATGTAGTTTTTTTATTAAAAATTTTCTTCGTAAAATAAAATCTTTATATCTAAAATTAAGACTATAACAAAAATATATTTCGTAATAAATATTTAATAAATAATTCGACCTCTTACTAACAAATATTTTCGTACAAAAGAAAAGAAGAAGGGATGAATTCACCAAAGCAAGTAATAATCATTTTAATACCTTCTTTACAAATCCCTTTAAAACGATAAACAAAACTAAAAAGAGAAAATAAGAGGAAAAATATAAATTTAAAAAAAAAGTTTTTCAATTTTTTAACACATTTTTGTTTTATATAGTTTTAATTACAGACTGCCCCCAAGGAAAAAAAAATCAAAGATAAAAAATAAATATTATTATCGGAAGAGAGTTTTTCATTTTTTAAATCATGCAATTTAATTACATCTCAGGCAGCTTACAAAATGCCGGTCCAAGTGGAAGAAACACTTGTGTTGTGACTTATCTTTCGTTGAAAGATTTAACTAATAATAGTTTGGCTTTAAATGACAATTTCAAAAGAATCTAAAAGACAAATATTTCGGAAATTTTGAACAGAACAGTTTTTGAACTGTAGACCGTAGCGCGTTTCAGAGAGCTCAAAATTTTCGTTGTTTACTTATACTTGGTGGGCCGTCCAGGCCACATTCCCTATGAATGTAGGCACAATGATGATCACCAAGAATGACGGACAGAGAAGGAAAAAAGAGAAAGCAATAGATAATTATTCATTTTCGTAAAGGAAGTATAATTTCTTTTTATGCCCATAATTGAAGGACAAGAGGTATATTCATTTTGTCAACACGTTTGCAATGCCCAGGAGAAAGTTTCGGAGACTCCGCAAATGTATATTCTTGAGCAGCATCACATTCTATAACAATTTAAGCATGTCCGTCTGTGTAACATCTGTTGTAAACATTCTCCTGGCCCCAAAAATGAAGCAATTGACTTGAAATTTGGAAAACCACTGGAACATCTTCCATGTGGTTGGGTATTGAAAATTGGCTAAATCGATCGAAGTAAATGCGTACAGTACGTGAGAGGCGAGAACACCTCGTTATGGTATGACTTAATTCTCAGTCTCTGTCTCTCTCTGTCTCTCTCTGTCTCTCTCTCTTTCGCTCTCTATCTATCTATCTATCTATCTATCTATCTAGCTCTCTATCTATCTATCTACCTATCTATCTATCTATATCTATCTATCTATATCTCTCGCTCTCTTTTTCTCTTTCTCTCTGCCTCTCCCATTGCATCTTCCCTTGTAGGTAAATACAAGAAAGAACAACCCTACATTACAATGGTAAGTAAATTCCAATTTCAAGTGCAAAGCATAATTTTTATATAGAGGTTAATAGATTTATACCCTGCGGAGGTATGTGGAGTCCTTAGGAAGGGTTCAGTGAGGACCGACCTTGAGCGTTACTCCTTAGATCAACTTTGTCAGCCCGTCATTTGCTACGATAGGATTTTGTTTGTACCGGACTACGGTGTGTCCGATGAACGCACTTGACTTTCCCATTGCTACCTACCTAGTTAGCTTTTCCATGAGAAGTGTCGACAAGTCGAAGTGGCCATCAACCCAAAGGTTTTTCCAAAAGTAGTATATTGCAAATTTATGGATCCCCTCCAAATATAATATATATTTAAACAAGAAGAAGAACCCCTTTTTCAGATTACATAAAATTGGCGGCCAATTTAATTGCCGACTTCCCCTGCCCAAGGTTTAACAAAGTTCGGACCTTCAATATGTTTCGCACTTACATACAATCCTTTAAAAACAAAATAACTTCAAGCAACTGCAAGTAAAAAAGGAAATTTAACTCTTTTATTATTTATTATTTAAGAGAACTAAAAGATGGAAAATAAATGCTGTCTTAGTCACTTTTATGTGTATGTACATAAAAGCTGTGTATTATAGTTTAATGTATAAGCAATTCTATTTTTCTAAAGGTCCCAAGTTAAATAAAAGCTTATTTAAAAAAAATCTTTTTACGCTCTGTACCACTTCTGGTACAACTTATGGTACTTTTATTGTACTGCAATCACTTTTATTTAAGTCTGTCTGCTTGCCCGAATAACCGTTGAGTAGTCTAAGATAGTTAATGATAAGTAATTTTCGTCTACAGTGTTTTTACTCTCTCATGCAATTTGAATTATCTACCTCATGATTTTGATTTCTATGAACAGGTATGGAATATATATGAGCTAACTATCTGGCTCTCCTTACACAATATTTCTTGAAGTGGAATACATAAACACGCATTGAAGCGTAATTTATTGATTCATCCGCGGTATCTTATATGGCTGCAAATTTTAGCAATTTATGTCCTGTAATAATCACTAAGAATGTAGTTTTATCAAATCTTTCCTTTTTTTTTAACACGTTCACACCAATAATGACCGAAAAGCTTAGTTAACCTCGTGTAGTCATTAATCAGAACATTAATTACTTTGAGCTTGTAACGCAGTTAAAAGTTACGTTTAGGCAAGAATTTTCGAATTAATTTAATGATTAAATTTTTGCCAAGAGAATATCTTACAGAAAAAAACCTAATAATCTATTGGATATACACTTATGCAAAATATCGATCTGAACATGTGGCGAACAGAAAGTGTCATATCTGCAGAATAAGCCGCAAGCGGGTTGCATGCCAGACTTCTTGTTTTGCAGCTCGACTGTTCTTTATTAACACCTAACCCTTTTAAGTTGCTGCCTGTTAACGCCCATCTCTTTATATCTTAACCCACATTCGACGAGAACTTGTAAACAAATTGAAACTTATGTTGTGTAAACACCAATGTCAATGGTGGATTTTAAAAAGTATGGAATGTAACTAAGGAATGTTTATTAAAAAGTAATTCAAATCCACCAGTAATAAAATATAAAGAAATCATAATAATGAAAATAATATAAGTAAGCAAAAAAGTTCGACGATTTTATTATTTTGCAACATCACTTTTCCAAAATACTGTGCGACTTTAAACTTTACTGGCCGATCTTCACTTAACGACTGACTACTGCTCTTATAATTTGAATCGCTAACTGCCACTTAACGATTATTACTTGTTTGTTTCTATATCTCTACCAAGTCACTTCGCTCGCTTCACTCATCGTTTATTCTATCAGCTCACCACTGCGTCTTACTATTCTAGGCATCTACTCTTTATATATATACTTAAAACGGCGGGAGAAACGAATGCTTTCGGTATATTTCATAAAGCGATCTATCAATTCAACACGGGGAACTTTTTTATACACCTAATGTACGCTTTGTAGCAGGTATGGGTAACCACCGGCCCGTGATGTGTGTTTCAAATTTCAAATAATTTAATTCGTTCGTACATACCACTGCAACAAATGATTTGTCTGACTTGCAAAGTAAATAATCTAATCTAAAGAGATTACGAAAGTTACCACTCATTCTCTCCGTTCATGGCAGGACAGGTTGAAATATTAGTTGTGTGCAAAAAAAAAAAAAAAACAAAACAGAAAAGTTTCCGTTCATACATTTCATGTATTATCTACACTATTTTCAAGCAAGCAACTTTTCCATAAATATTACAAAACGGGAGGTTCGTCCGGTTTACTATCACACATAATGATGCCGTTGTTTATATACTGCTAGTTAGTTGCTTAAATATGAATATTCTTTGAGCACAATTTTCAATGCCTCCTTGCGAAAGAAATAATAAACGGAAATCACAAGCAACAAGTAGTTTATGGGCGTTAACCGAGGCATTGCAAATATTCCTATTATAAGCATGAGACAGTTCTTGAGACGTTGTCTGATATCCGGAGATATAATAAACATTTACACATTGCATACGTCAAAGCGTAAAATTAAAGCCGATACAAAGTATAAGGCAAAGAAAAAACGTTTATAAAAACATGAAGACATGTTAGGTTATTCCACACACAAAAGGAATTGTCCAAAATTTCAAGGCAGCTTTCATTGCAGAAAAAACCTAGTTGCTTCTTACATGTAACAAATGAATAACTTCTGAAAATCAACTATTCAACCACTGAAAGTTCGTCAAATAAATCCTACAAAGCTTACTAGAGAATCTTTATTTTAAAATGGCATGTGGGCGTTCTAGGCGTGACGTTGACAAAGTCACTTCCAAATTCTTTGAAAATTTAGGCGATATCTTAATTTTCGCTAACGAGAAAATGTTTACCACAAATACTATACAGTTATGCAGTCAGACAGAAACGCAGAGAAAACTCAAGAGAAGCAAAGAAATTTCTTGTGAAACAAAAAACCTGGAGCCGCTGAGCTCCAGAGCCGCCCCAGCACCAGATTTGAGCAAAAATAGCCTCAGAATATATATGTATATATACAGGGTTATCCATTTTGTCACAGCTTTGCGTAAAGCGCACTCAGATGGACGATTATATCGATCTAATAATCTGCTTGTAATGCACAAAGGGTACCTATTAGCATTTTTGTAGTAAGTATTTACTGTTTTAACATGTTCAGCGTTTGTTAACCGAAACATATTGTAAAATGGGTAAAATGGCAAGGTTTTCACTAAACACATGATGTCCTAAGTGACAATTCTGTTTTGTACATGCTACTGAAACAGAGCTGCCAAACCCTGGCTAACTCTAGTCCTGAATGACCCTGAACCATACATGAAAATGACTATATATACATCATAAAGAACTGAAAATGAACCGCATTATTCATGGATTGAAGCCAGCGAAACTAAAGAAATATGAAATCTCATGCTCTTACTGCATCCTATGCAAGCACTTGTATATCGTTGATATATAGTTTTTCTATTTCATTAATAAAAATCACTAAGGGTTTAGATTAGAAATATGATTTTCTTTAATTCTCTTTTTACCTAGTTTGTCATAATAATTGAAATTTTGCTCGTATACTATAACTGCATACGCTCTCATATATAAATATCTTTCAAATTACAGGAAACGCATTACAGTAATGATTGGCTCATTTCCAATTCGTAAACAGACATTAACACACAACACCACATCACACCGCAGTCACAAACAAAGCTAAGTTAGTTTCTGCCAACTAACAAAGAAAAAAAAGAAAAGGAATTCTTTCAAAATATGGTAACGACACTGCAACAACATCACGTATGCTCCATATATCGAAAAAAGAAGATATATATATAAAAAAAAACAAGCGAAAACATTATAGTCAGGTAAGTCTGGCCTTTAAACACTCTACACGATTTCGCTTAATAAAGTATCTCATTTATTTTGGAAAATTATTCCTTGCTTCCACACGAGCGTACTTCTCATGGGAAAGGGAGGAGAACTGGAACTTTAAAAACAAACCTATGTAATGCAGTTATAATAGGGCATATTGAGTCTCCGCGATTTTTTCCACGGTTTCGAGCTTCTTTTCGTAATCTGTTCTTTTCAAATTATTGCAATCTGTCATGTGGTTGATGCTTAGCGCGTCCGCTATTTCTTGACAGATTCCGTGCCGATCTTGCTCTACCAGTTGCCAAATTTCATCGCCCCTTTCAGTGACTGCGAGGTGCATTTTTCACATTGAAAATTCAAGACGGAAACTAGCAAATCACTCCTGGGTCCTTAATTCACTCACAATATTCTAACCGTAAACTCCACAATTTGTTTTTGTAGCGATTTTAAATTTTTTATAATAAATACGCATCACATAGCGAATTTCTTCAGGTATTTCTTTTACATGAGCAAAGAATTTGAAAACTATCTTACTAAAAAACGTAAGGTGAAATGTCACCTTTTAAGCACATGTTCGTTTGGGACAATCAGGTGATATATAGACATTCCGCGGAAAACCTCGGAGAACTTTCAATATCAATTTTAACCATAACTATTAAGAGTTTTCTTTTTGCCATATAAAAGCCGTATTTTTTATGAGAAGAAATCTTCCATGGTGTGGATAGCAAATAATGGATTTACTTGGTCCAACTTTAGTGCAGCTAATTTTTATGCCAACTTATTATTTTGACTTAATTTTGACAACGAAATGTTACTTTTGGCGTACGAAGGCTTAGCTTTAATTGGGGCTATTGTACGGCGGGAGATTAAAAAGTTCAGATTAATTAAATACGCCGAAATACTATTATTATTGTATCGCAAAATGCAATTTCCTCCAACAACGAGATTTGTCCAAAACGAAGTCGTATGTGGAAAGTAATGGCAAAAGCAGTTCGATCTAATCCGTTTCAAACCGTGCTCGCCCCTGGGCCGAAACAGGTCAGTGCACTAAATTTTGTCAATATACGCCGAAAATTGTAAGCTGCATATTAAAGACAAAAATGTATGGTCACAGGGACATAAGGACAGACATAGTTGTTTCGATTTTGGATGTTACGTATGTTCGCACAAACTTACTATACTTTGTACGACATGTGGTGTTGTGTATAATAAACAAATCCTTTAAAAGAAAACAAAACATGATCCTATGTTAGTGCATTGATATGTATTGAATCTCGTTAAAAGCAGATGTTGAGCCATCTCTTAGCTGGAATTTTACAGAAAAAAATAAATATATACTTGAAAAACAATTGTTTTAGTACTGCTTTGGCAGGTTTGGCCAAATGCAATGAAAAAAAAATAAATTAAATTTTATCAAAATATCGGAAAATATTGAAAAATTTAAATCAAACCTTATTCTGTACCGAAAGGAACGAAGAAATTAAAACTTATATATAACTAAATACTATATTTCACATTAAGACAAATACTATTCTAGCCGTTTTCGAATCGTTTTGCTTCCTTCCTAATAATAAATCCGTCCGCAAAAATGTCTACCCTTAGACCC
Source organism: Glossina morsitans morsitans (assembly GCA_001077435.1). Taxonomy (NCBI): domain Eukaryota; kingdom Metazoa; phylum Arthropoda; class Insecta; order Diptera; family Glossinidae; genus Glossina; species Glossina morsitans. Next base: position 6,512 of record CCAG010014053.1, on the reverse strand, counting down.
TAAAACCATTCAGTCTGTTTTGTTCTTTCGCACTAAAGACCAAATTCCCTTGCATAGCTTCTCCTGGAGACGAGTGTCTTCTCTACGCTACCGTGAGATTCTCCCGCACAAACCGTTGGTAATTTGAGTTCATATAAAAAAAAAAGGAAAATGTATATAAAGGAAAAGAAAGAAATTGTACCAGGACTAAGCAACACATGTAAACAGAAAAATATGCCTAGCAATAATATATGTATAAGTAATACATATATAAGTAATGTACATAAGTATAATCATGCCTTGTCTTTTTCTGGGGAAACATGTCATAAATGCTCTCGATGAACAAGTTGCAATCCGCCGACCAACATGCCTATATACCCGCATACGTATTTTACTTCTACTTATCAACAAGCTAAATTTAGCATTGAACTATTCACATTATGCAAAGGCACAGGCCTAACGGTCTCGTGGTTTTGCAACATCATGTACCTAACGGTCTCGAATGTTCTCTATTTATGGGTGTTGTCATGCTGTATATTGACAACTAGGACATTGAATTATTAGCGGTCATGTATACATGTGCGATCGTACGATTTGGTATCTAAGACAGCATTAATACCAAGATACACAAAAGAATAGCATGGCAATACATGTACAAGTAAAAGTTGAGATTGCAACATAGCAACATGAAAAGCATGGATACATATTCGATCATACCATTTGGTACCTGAAGGTACTGTGAGCAGCGAAAATCGTTCCTCGTTTTGGCCGCATGGAGTCTCTGTCTCCGGTGAGGGGAAGGGAGTGCTAGGATTAAGAATCGGTTAAGATAGAAAATAACATAGAATAGAATAGATTAAGCGTAGGCTAAGTATAGGTTAAGAGTAGAAAATAAGGATAAGTTTGAAGTAGTCGTTTGACTCTCGTTGAAGTTAGACTCTCGAGTGGAGAGGTCGGTAAAGAGTAATAAAAGTCCCTAAAAATATAAATGTCTTGTGTTTTCCTTCCTGGGCCGCTGAGCTACCTCAGCCTCAGGGAACGGGCCGCAATGGCCATCAGAATACATAAGGTAGCATTATTAAAAAGACATACGTAAGAGTAGCAGTATAATACATATGCTAGTAAGAGCTAAGATTATAACATAGATGCAGACAAAGCGGCCATATATACATGCACAATCACACGATTTGGTACCTAAGATAGCATTCATAATAAGATATGCGTAAGAAGCAGGCAGAGGTAAGTAATCACAGACAACATAGCTAGTTGACGTTACCGACAGGGATATTTTTTTTGGACTTTACGGATAGGGGATGGCTGGCTCAGCTTAGTCGTCATCCCTGAATGACAGAGGGACGTGAAACGGTTAGGGACGGACGAGTGGCCCTGTAAGCCGAGGTTGGCTGCTATAACATCAGCGGCGTATTCTTCTTTGCAGAATCTCGCGATGCGGATAACACGTGCAAAATAATCTCTCAGGACGGACAAAAACGTGAACAGTCTCAAACCAGAGTCGGGTCGCGAATCACCACGCTGGTTTTCTCCTCCTCCCATTAAAAATCGCTGAGCTAACTGTAACTTCCTCGTAAATAATAAATACATAAGAACAAAAATCCGAAGGTCCAAGAGTTTTTTTTTACATAAATTTACTTGGAAAGGGACTTCCTGGGTGACTCTGAGTATATCCCGAAAAGAAAACTTGTTACAGTTATTACAGTAGTTTTGTTTTTTTAAAATATTAAATTGATTTAAATTTATAATGTAATCATCTTTTAAATGTGATTAACAAACATTTATACATTTAGTGACTTCAAAATGACTTACACCACTTTCAAAAAATCTTATATTTACAAAATATTAACTGCGGGCTCTCAATTGAAACAAACCAACTTCTTTTTATGAAATTTTTATTATACATTTTAACAATAAAAAAAATAATAAAGTAAAAAGGCTTTATTTCAACATTTACCATTTAACGAATATTATTTATACTCTTCCTATTAATATATTTTAATTTTTTTTAATTATGGTCACGTCTTTGAAAGCAGTCATGATGTATTCGAGGGATATATGGTAATAAATCAATCATATCTGTAAATTTTTCGAATGTGATGGGTCTGGAATGATGACATAAATGTGTTAGTACTATATTTCCAAAGTCCTGTTGTCTTTCTCGTGAGGGCAACAAAATTTATTGATTTAAAATAATACGCTATTAAAATTGATTAAATTGTAGAATGACATGTATCAATATAAGATTTGTTTCTGCAAATACTCACTTGAACCATTGTCCGATTCTAAAGGGAGAAAAACCGAAATTCTAGGAAACTATAAATATTTTATGCCATTTACTAAAGGAATTTTGTAGTACTAGTATTTTGAACTAAATAATGGTATGTCTTTGAGAAAAGTGGGCTTTCCCCATTTTCAAATTAATTACATTTGTAACTTCATTAACTACGAAAATTTGTATTGATAAAAACAATGAAAATTTGAACAGATTTTTTTGGAAAAAGTTTTTGTTATTGTTATTGTGGTCCGTTTCGAGCAATTTTCATTAGCATTCATCCTTGGACAAAAGCATGCCGGTGTTTTCAAATTTTCATCAAAATATTTCTAAAAGTGCGATCTGGAAATTGGACAAAAGAAAACAAGGTGGATGGACAAGTTTAGATCAATTCAGAAAGTTTTTTCCACTTCGATTTAATAAAATATGGCTCTATCTCAAGCAATTCTGTGCGCTGTTGACATTCGTACAAACTTAACTCGTACCACAAGTAATGTAGGGTACGACAACTTTGACAAACAATCTGTTTTATGCATTATTCCCAGAAATACAAGCAAAAGACTAACGAAAGGAAAATGTCCTTTTTTCAAACAAAAATATTTGTTTTGGCAGCCCGGTAAAAAAATGGAACAAAACACAATGCAAACATTTCTTACGTGTATAGTTGTGCGCAACAAACGAAGCAGGAAATATGTTCAAGGGTGATTACATGAAGAATTTAAAGTAAATATCAAATATTGAAACTTATAGAAAACGTATTTTAAAAGATATTCTAAAATATAAAAACGGGAAATTTAGCAAACTTTGCAATGAAACTAAATATAAATAACATGAACTTGAGGTTGTATACGAAGAGAAATATTAATTTTTCTACAAAATATTAAGCCTATAAATAGAACTAACTTTAGATTGTGACAAATGTCGATAATAACGATTAAAAATGAAATAAAAAATGAAATGATTATGTATATATTGCGTCAAGGCTGTATATTATTTAGATTAACTACCTTTAACAATGAATAAAGGAAAATATTATTTTTGACCGCAATTCATACTCGTTATACACTACACCATTTGCGGTACAAGGTAGGTAGCATTCAAAAGAACTTAAGGTAGGCCCACCTTTTATTATACCAAATTTTCATAATCGTTTTCTGAATCGTCTAATGTCTGCGCACGTAAATTTGTTACATTGAGGTGTTCTGGCCCAACGATAAACGCTATAGAAAGTGGTTCGGATCAAATCACTTTTTCGACAACTCCCCACATAACGACTTTTTAAAACAAAAAAAATTGTAATTTTTGGAATTTTGGGCCAGAAATCGCTTAGTAACAGTATTACAGCATTCTAAATTAATGTGGGAACTTTGGACCGGGAAAATCAATATTTTGAAATCCTTGCCGTATAACCGTTCCTATGGAAACTCAAACTTTATTTGGTAAAAAGACCCAATTTTAAATACTTTTTGATGGAAATTTAACATAAAAATTAGCGTTACCGAGTTCGGACCATATAGATCTTTAGATCCCAACCCACGTAAAGCTTTATATGTCAAAGCGATGTGTTTTTTAAAATACTCTAAATCAGGCCTTTTGCAGTAAAACTTTGATTCATACTGATTTACCCACCAAAAATAAAGGACGAGGAAAGCAAACGCAAAACTATATTCGCCTTGGGACGATGCTTCGTTATCCTCTACCTCAAGCAGTTCTATAGGATGTATAGTGGGCCAAGGATACGTGCGTAAAGTCATTTTTAAAAGAATAAAATAGAAAAGGAAAACGAAATCTTTTAAGAGTATATTATATGGCCTAGAAAAATAGCAAGCCCCAATTTTAATATACCATTGGATTCAGAGTTACTTTCTGATTTGACTGAATAATGTCCGTCTGTCTATCCGTGTGTCCACCCGTCCGTCTTGTTTTCTTGTGTCCAGTCTATAGGCCATATGAATGAAATTTATTGCAATGACCGAAGGGCCCAACAGCGAAACCTATTGAAAACGGTTCAGACGAGACCACTTTTTCAATCACTTCTTATATAAAGCTTTATTCTGAATATCAATAACTGTACGGCGGTCAAGGGTATTTAATAGTGTTTTTTAGTGTTTTTACTTGTTTTTATTAACAAAACCAAGCCGTTGCATTCATTATGATCCCCAATTTTCTTTATAAACCCTAAAGTAGTTCGTCCGAGCTATACATGACTGTATAACGATTGAAGACGTAGAATTAATTTTCAAGCTCTAAGAACTTTTATTGATGCGAGAGATGGGGGGGAAACAAAGAGTACGGGTAGAACGGTAGAAGAGTACGCTTGTGTGAACTGATTTTTAGTTGGTTGATCGCTGATATGTGTAAGCTTTAGAGCCTCAAATATTTAAATTTTAAAATATTTACATTTTTAAAACTCTAAAGCAGAATAGACCAAATTTTTCAAATTAATGGCCTCACACTGCTGAAATATTGCGGTTTACATTGTTTACATGGCCTTTTTCCTTCTACATATTCTTCTCTGTGCGCAGTCGATAAAAGTTGCGGTCATTTCTTATTCTTTCCTCTGTACTTCCGGAAAGTCACGTTACATGAATAACAATTAATTGATTGGAAAATTTTTAAATTATCAAAAAATTCTCGCTATCTCCCTAGCCGTGAACCCTACTATTCCAAGTAGTGATGACATTTGCTTGACGGCAGTTCCTCCAAGGAAAGCATTATTTGTGTCAAGACTGGCACCGGAAATATCGGTGGATAATATAAAAAGCTATCTGGCGGCGAAAGCCCCATCAGTCAACTTGAAGCGCGTTAGCATTTTCAAATTGGATCCTTCTCAACCGAGAGCAACATTTTCATTTAAAATACTAGTTCCGACTGAAAACAGTGATATATTGTTAAATAAACCACTGGGGCCACTAGGATCCTTAATTAAGGTATTTATTCCTCGAGATCGACCCCGTAATACCAATGCTGTAGGCCTGTCGCCTTCAAAAAACTAAATGTTTCTTCAGGCCTATTATGTCTCATTTATCAAAATGTTAGGGGCCTAAAATCAAAAATTCGTTATACTTTTCTAAATTCTGTAAACACTGAGTTTTTCTGTTTTGCTTTCACTGAAACTTGGTTAAAACCTGTTATACATTCGTCGGAACTATTCCTTAATTCTTTTCATGTTTTCAGAAATGATCGATTGAATCGCATTGGTGGCGGTGTATTAATTGCCATATCTGCGTCAGTCCCGTCCAATTCAATTGAATTTCCCACGTCTTCTGACGTCGAATTTATCGCCATTCGAGCGAGAATACCTAATAAACAGCTATTTATTACCTGCTCCTACATTCCCCCAAATTCGTATATCTCCATATATGAGAAGCAGGCTGCCCTCAGCAGTCTTCACCTACCGATTTCGTCGTTGCGTTGGGAGATTTCAACTTGCCTAAAGTCACTTGGTGTAACAGCGATAATTCTGCCTGTTTAATTCCTTCTTCAACATCTGATAGAGCTATAGTGTATTTTAATGAATTACTTGACCATAATTTAGGTCAATATAATTGTACCTTTAATTGTAATGGTAGCCGGCTTGATCTCTGCTTTGCCAATTTTCCTGAGATTAGAAATCGTTGTCCACCTTTTAGTTTACCTGAGCCTCCTTATCATCCAGCAATGTGTATTTCCTTTCATCAGAAGTATGATGGCTCGTTGAACTGCCTTAATAGTCCAAACCCAACCTTTTCCAGCAAATATTATGATTTTCATAAAACCAATATAGTATTGCTAAAATATCATCTTTCACATATGAGGCTTGACTTCTAAACCGGGAGTATAGAAAGCTTATTGTCATCTTTCTACAATACATTAAATCTAGCTATTGCTGCATCTGTTCCGCTTAAGCAGTGCCGACCTCGAGGTAGGTGTCCCCCGTGGTTTAATACGACAATTAGGTATTATAAGAATAGGAAAAACAAACTGTTCAAGAAATTTTTGAAAAGTGGCTCTTCTCTAGACTATTTCGCGTACTCAGCCCCAAGGCATAGATTTAACTCCCTCAACCACCATTATTATTGCAGATACCTTCAGTTCATTAAATCCTCTCTGTTTGCTAATTCCAAATACTTCTTTAAATTTGTTAATTCAAAAAGAAAAATTTCTGCACATCCTTCGCATGTTTCCTTTAACGGCTTTGACGCGTCGGATAATTTTGAAATCTCAAATCTGTTTGCGGAGTACTTCCGACGAAACTTTTCGCCTG
>CCAG010014050.1:0-35988 GCA_001077435.1 Glossina morsitans morsitans | reverse complement strand
CGAGAAACGCATTTTCAAATGCCAGAATACTGCCGTAAGTCGACAGACTTATAAAGAAAGAGGCCTTTATGAAGAACTAGTTTGTAATAGACTCTAGCACAAAAGTTATATATCATAAGCTTCTGATACTTCAAACAAACAGAATTAATGATGAATGATGAGGTATAGATTGTCCATACGGCACGGCGCTTACGAGCATTTTATGGTTTTATACATCAGCGGTTGGTCCATTTTTTTAAACGATTTCAACGGCAATAGAAGAATTCTGCATTATCCTACAAATTTCCCTTATGTGGCTTGAACGGCTTTATTGAAAACTGATGATTTCTCTGTTTTTGCAGTCCAGTCACACATGTATATGATGAAGATTCTCTGAAAGCATGTTATAGTCGCATATAATTATTTACATCTCTAGAATGTAGTTGTATTTTATGTGTATGGAATATCCGTGAATACAGCTATGCACTTAAATTCGACGCGCTACTATCGTATTCATTATCAATCGAAAAAATGATAATGATAATCGGTATTAGTAATATAATAATATGTTTGTGTTTGTTCATGGGCTGCAAACTTATCTCTGCATACAATGCAAATTTATAAAAATAGAGCAAACAGACAAAATGATGAGATTGATAACCTAATTATAGATCAAATCTATATAAAAAAATCTTTTGACTTCAGTTATGTTAAGAGGTACAAAGTATTATTGCTATAAAGTAATGATTTCTCTTCGTAAAAGTGTGATGAATAATGTAAAAGAAATAAAAAAAAAAATGTAAACAAACGTAAATTTCAAATTTTACCTCCTTTTTCTTCTTTGTCACATCATGTTTTCACGTCCCTTTACGCCCTTAATAAAACATGCCTCGAAAGAATTAAACAACTTGCAATCATGAATACATATACACACATACGCATGCACATTCATATACATGTATGTATGTGATGTGATGCTGGAAAGAAATCTTGCTCGCTTCCTTTTTTCCACATATGAGATGAATAAAAAATATAACGATGTACATGGTGGCACGTACGTACGTAGACATGCTGGGGATAGATTCGCTCAGAGTTTTTATATTTTAGTGCTTGATGTGTGGAACGCATTTTGTGTGTGTGGAACGTCGACAGTTGCGCTGAGCTATTCATATAAAATAATTCGCAAAGATGTGTGATGTATAAAAATGTTTGGCTTGTTGGTGTAGCTGTTCTGTGTTTGTGTGTGTGTGTGTGTTTGTGTGTGTGTACTATATAAAGCTTGCTTTTCGTCTTTTTTTTTAATTTTATATTTTTCGGTATACATAGGAGGAGATGTGATGTCTGGAATTCAATGCAGTCAGTCAATACAACACACACAACCAAACATAGTTCAGCACAATAAATAACAAACATTATTATGCTAAAAAAAAAGTGGTTTTATAAATAAAAAAAAATTTAAGAAAAAAAAACGTAATGAACAAGAAAATTTTTTTTCATACAATACTTGTTAACATTATGCGTCTGATATAAGATGTATGTGTGAGTCTATATGTCTGTCCGTGTCTATGTCTGTTTAACGAGCCATCTATCTGTTATAGTTATATATGAGAGAGATTGTGCTATGTTTCTTAAAAGTTTCTCATTTCTAACAACAAAAATTCTTACACGAAACTCATGTACATGCACAGAAATCTGCTTCTGTTTGGTTTTATTTTTTTATCGATGTGATAACACATTTCTTAAGTGTTGGTCATTCTTTTTTCATGTACATATATATTAAATATAATAAAAGTTTTCGTTTATATGAAAAACAAAAAAATTCTATACCTTTCAGGATATTTAGTAAATTCGCTCATGATGCTTTCTTGCAGCGTTCTTTAAATGTATGACCAAAAGGTTTCTCCGAGCATTGTTTGCTTCGGCAATGGTTTGGCAAGGAAGTAGTTTCGGGAGATTTCGTATGTCGTCTCTCTTTGTCTCTGTTCCTATTTCTAAAATTCCAGATTTGCTAGGAAATTCGCTCGTAATGTAATTTAATAAAATGCATGGTCGTAATATACTTCACTATACTTTCTAGATATTTAATTAAGTTCGCATTCTGATATTTCCTTACGTCTGTCCAAATATTTATTACCTTATATGTATGATTTAGTAATAGTTTTCTCTCTCCCTCTCTCTCTCTCTCTCTCTCTCTCGCTCTCTCTCTCACACACACGCAAACACACACGCACAGATTTATTCACTCACTATCACTACCCCTCCCCCCCTTACGATCTCTTTCACCATTTCTTCGAAGTAGCATAATATAGCAATTTCTTTCCTGCCAACCAAATAACTTTATCACAGACTTGCAGTAGACTGAAATACAGGCATTCTAAAATCCTTATATATGTGTGTATATATATACATAGTGGTCAATTTTGTCCTTCCGTCCGTTTCCTGCTGAAACTCTTGCGCCCGCAAAAATTAAGTAATTGTGACGAAACTTTGCTCCAGTATTATATAGAGCCATTTTTAAAATTATGTAGGCCTTCTACAAACAAACCCATGGGTACGAAGCAGATGTTGCCGGTAAGGGCGAATGTCGAAGGTTACATTTTTTTTTAAAAAGAAGAAGAGCGTAACTGCTCTTACTTGTATAGGGAGGTGAAAAACGTCCGCTTTAAAAATGGTAATTCAACCAACTCTCAAATATTATTCCAATTTATCACTATCGTTTTTTTTTTTCGTCACAAAATGGCAAAAAATACCATTAGAATTAAAAACTACAAAAAAAAAGAAAGCAAGTTTTAAGGAGAATGTTTTATAATCGACTATTTGTCTGCTGTGTTTGTTGTTTTCTTTCTTCTTTCTCGAAAATGGTTTACGTGCGCCGTAATGTATTACTACCGACCATTAATAATATTAAATTAGATATTTGCCAAGCTGATCAGACGAAGTGGATCTTTGAAGGGACTAACTAACTGAACTAAAAAATTTCTATCTTTTTTTTGTTTTGCAAACGGAGAAAGTCAAGCCAAGCCAATCCCTCTCCCCCCTCCCCCCTTCCTTTGGTAGTCGCAACATTTCACTCATTCGGGGACTCACTTACAATTGATAAAATGGATATTTTCTTAAGGTCTCCAAAAGCTTGGTCTGGAAACTTGTAAAATGAATCAATGTAAACAATTTTGGCGAGAAATAACTTAATATTTTGCGGAAGAAGCAAACTGATGTATGCCCTTCGAGAAGAAGAGGCGAATGGTTTAGTCAATAAATGAAGGCCACCAAAGGGTCGAATCTCTGATACGCGTTGCTTCTATCTCTTACAGGCGAAAATAATAAATAAATGTATTAACGAACCTTTTTAGCTAAGACGAGCATAAATAAACATTGAACGCAATACGACGCATGATGAATATTGTGAGCTAAAGTGTATATAAAATATAAGATTTCTTTTGCTTTTCGTACAAAGAACTTATCTTATTCTTAAAGTACGCTAAACTTTGAATCTTTATATTTAAAATGCAAAAAGTGTGTGTATTTTGCAGATACAGATATACACTAAAAGTTAGCTATATATGTATGTACGATATACACACATATTTATTTTGTTTGCTTATACCTTTTTCGTGCTTATCGCTTATTTGCTTTTGCGTTTAACTTTTTATTTATTCTTTTTTCGCAAATTTTTTTTCTCATCGTCTTAAAAAAGGTATAAGAAGCAAAAGCAAAAAAAGTTTTTTCTTATTTTTGCAAAAACTGTCCTCCTCTCTATTAATCGTCTTTATTACTCTCTTCTTGCTCTTCTTAAAGAATAAAAAATTACGTTCCACACGCTCGCTACACGCGTGACTTTGTAGAATACACAACGATCATTAGAGTAACAAAAAATTTTTTTGAGCTTTTTTTTTTTGTTTCTAGCTTTTTGTTACTTTTGCTTTTCATATTTGTATAGAGTTTGTGCATGTATTCAGAGGAATTTTTGCCAATTTTCTATCTATAAGTTTCTTTAATTTTTAGCGGTCACACAAGCTGAGAAATATCCAGCGAGAGAGAGAGAGAGAGAGAGAGTGAGAAAACGAGAGGAAGGGAATGCTTTTTTTTGTTTTAATACTAATAATAACATAATAACATCAACTTTTCCATTTGATATTATTGCTGTAAGTAAATTCGTCTTTTAAATGTTGTGCGCTGCTTCATGGCATTCAATAAACTTCCCTTGTAATATAAGACTGACTGGTTGACTCCTCTTCCTCTTTTCTCTTTACTCTTTTAATAACTTTTGTTAAACACGCTTATCTGTGGAATTGTTGTGTGTGCCAATGTAGCTGGTGATGTTTGTTGCGAATTTTTTTTTTTTTTTTTTTTTAGCTTTTATTTATGTCTTTTACTCGCCAAGAGACTAAGAGAGCGAAATAGAGAGAAAGAGAGAGAGAGAGAGAGATGTACTGCTGCGTGCATCTGTTATCTCAAAGTTTGCAAAAAATTTTTACGGAGAGCTGAGTTATTTCTCTCTGTTGTCGTTTGTGTGTAAGAGATTGAGTGCCCGTGTGCATATTTTTTTATTTATTTTTTTTATTTAAGTCTACGGTGTTAAGTGTGCTGCATTTATTGCAAGCTTTCGTTGTTTGCTGCCAATGCGGTGTTTTCTGCCGTTCTGTTTTACATGCGTAAGTGTTAGTGAGTTATATATGGTGAGAAAAGTGTATAGGTATGCCTATGACTCTGGCTAATGTACTTGCTGTTTGTGTGCGTGTGTGTATGCATGTATGCGTGTCTGAGTCTAACTGCGGGTATCTGTGCTTTTGCAACGTTTTGCCAACTTGTGTTGTTCTACGAAAGTGACGACGTGAAGACGACCGAGACTGTGCGAGCAGACGAGCGTTGAAACCGGTGACGTAGCGTCCGCCATATTACACCGCGGCTCTAAAAAAATTTAAAAAAAAACAAAAATTCTTTCAGTTCGGATCTATTGAATTAGGTTTTCAGTTTTTGTTTTAATGTTTTTCGTTTTTCAAGCAACACAAAAAATTAAGAATAAAAAATTCTTTCAAATAAATGTGATCGAAAAAAGAAAATCTCGTCGGTAGAAAAAAAGTGAAGAAGAAAAGAAATCAGAAATCGTTACGTGTTTTGCAATAAGTTTGCCCGTATGTGTGCGTGCAAAAATATATAGAAAAAAAAGAAAAAAATAGCAAAAAGCAACAAAAAAAAATATATTTTGCCTGTGATCTCACATATAATTTTAAGTAAAAAAAGTTTTTTGTTAAGCGAAAAGCAAAAAAAATTGTTAAAATTAATAAAATATTCAAAGAAAAAGAAGGTAAATTTTTAGTTATGAAAAATTTGTCGATTACAAATTTTTATGCATAAAAAAAGCCAAAAAACGATTAAGAGACAAAAAAACCTCAGTCAAGTGCTTTATGATATTTATTGGTATTAGTAGGCGTCAATTCTTATGCAGAGTATCTCTGTGAGCTCGTTTTTGATACGGACAGTTTATGGGAGTGAGTGCGTCTGTGTGTGCATTTGTATATATATATATATATTTGCGTGCGATTATGCTAGTGTGTATGCGCGATAGCGTATGTGTGCTTATGTCCGTAACCGTGTCCAATTGAATGCAAAAACCGGAGGAAAAATCGGATCGGAGAGTTTGGAAAAAATTCTCGGCGAAAATCGTCATCATTTCAGCGGTTGGTTGGTTACACTTGTGCCTTAAATGTGTAGTTAAACATTCGCATATGTAGACATGTCAATAACATTGAATAAATAAATAAAAAAGAGGCGTTGAGAGCACTTGAATTTCTCTATAGGTGTGGTAGCGCGTTAGGGAAAATATTTATTTATTTATTTAAGCATCAGTAGAACTGTTCAAATATACACCGTTAGTGAAGTTACTGCAAGAACAATGAATATGAATGTATGAAAACAAACATGATTTTGCCCACCTCCGCTAACTAATGATCGAATACTTTCCCTCCTCCTCCTCCTCTTTTGTTAATTAATTTAATCAAGTCTCGTATTTTAAAAAATTTCTTCTCATTTGTATTTATTTTTATATTCTCCGTTACTCACTCTTTTATTCGTTCTTTTTTGTCTACACAATTGTTGTATGCACTTTTTTTTTCAAATTTTCATATGTACAGTGAGCGGCGACCTATTACTTTACACTGTGTGCGTATGTGCTGCAATTAATGTTAGGTTATATGTGTGTTTGTGTGTGTGTGTGTGTGTGTGTGTGTGTGTATGGATGTGTGTATGCATATATGCATGTATATATTTATTTGTCTCTCTGTTTAAACAGTATTGCCAACATTCAACTTTAAAAATTATATTTATATATAAAACGAAATTTTATACTATTGTTGCTACATTCTCAGTGGGGAGCCTTCCTTTTCTTATTTGCATTTTTTTTTTTTTTTTATCTATCAACAGTATGTAGGGGTGGGGTATACTAGAATTGCTCAGCGATTTGTAATGGCTCGAAGAAATCAGTAAAATTGTGTCCATCCGTCATCCATTCGTTCATTATTCACCCATTGATAAAATGACAAAAATTTAATTTAATATCGAAGATTTTATTAAACGATATACAGAACAAATTTAAAATAGGCTTATGATACGCTTACGAATATCTCTACAAAAGCCACGTAAGCATACATAACCGCATTTATTGGGGATATCGGAGGGACGAGCTGTCGCTTCCTTTCTTTATAACTCTGTTAAACGCGACACGAAATCATTGTTCATTCCTACTCGGGAGAGTCCACTAGTCTCGAGATTTTATTCATGCAAATATATGAAAGCAAATAAAAGGCAAATACTCGCAATAGGGAAGCAATTACAAAGTCTTCACGTTTATTCTTAATGCAATTCTTCCTTTCCGCAATAGTTTGGAATTCTCTGTAGAATATGGTTTCACTGAAAACTTGAACGGCATCGCAAGCATCGGTACTAAAGTCATTTCTTAAACGCACTTGAATTACGAGTACTTCCTTCCAATTGGTTGATAGGCCCGCGTGAACCCTATCCTTAATTGATAGAGGAATTGTAGCTTCGCCCAAAAAAAGTATTCTCTCCATTTTCCAATTCAACTTTTCTTTTCTTCTTTTTCTCCGTTCTGCGTTTTTAATGGTACCACCATTTTGAGTGTTCTTGTATTTTGAAAGCGGTTTTATCTCCTACTACTACTGCACGTATGTTTATTTTCAATTCTCTTTTAATACATTTTTTTGAGATTAAAAATACAGAAAAAAGAAAACAAAAATTGCATTTTTTCTGAACATTTTTTTCGAGTTCTTCCCCTTTTGTTTTGCATGCATTGTATTTCGCTTTTAGATCTTTTTACTTGCTTCTCGATGATTATTATATTTTCATTTTTAGTGTTTTTCTTTCCTATATATATGCACGTATTTTCCATGTTTGTTTTGTGTAGACCGGTTGTGTTTGGATTACATATTTTCTGCCTTAGTATTTACTCTGTGCTGCAGTACACCTTGCAATTATAAACTATGCAATGATTTCTTGTGTACTTTAGCAAGCAGCACCATTCATGTCATCGAATTGCAATTAAACTTTCATGCAACACGAACTTTTTAGAGCACACCGTGTAATCGCACTTCTAATAAGATTATAAAAAATATGTCTACAATTAGATAAATAAATACAGTAAATAATATTATACGAGTTCCATCGTTTAAAAAAGCAATTTTTAAACGAGTTTCAAGAACTAAATAACTTTTAGCGCTGGTGCTATGAATTCTAATTATCGTGAGGTTCATGTGGATTTATTACGTTTTAAATAAAGCAATTTTTATACAATTTTTCTCTTTTTTCTTGTTATCAAAAGCAAACCTTTGTTTCTTGACTTTTACTTTGCTCACACTGCTATGGATTACATTATTTTTGATTTACCTTTTGGATGAGAAATTTGTATCTGCCGTAACAGATGAAGCGTATAAGTGTTTTCCAATTTTTTCGAACAGTTAATTAATTTCCATTCGCTAACTGCTTTGCATCTTGGAAACCGTAATGCAATTTCTTGCTGGGCAATTAGTTTCAGTTAATATTTATTATCCATTTGTGGGACTGAAATAGAGGAAACCGTGTATACTATGGTTCATGTCAAATTGGGCTACGCCTTGAGTGTACTATTAAATCCGTTCTGAAATTTGCGCTCTAAACACACGAAAGAATGTATTTAGAAATTCGATTGGAAAATATTGAAAAACTGAAATACGAAAAAAAGTTATCCCGATTACATAATAAGTCACACTTCCACTTGCGTACGATAAATCGCATTTGAAAGCACTAAATTCCGTTTGTTCGATCCCCACCCTTTTATTGTTAGTTTCTAAATTCGTAACCATCACATATTTGAAGCTGTAGCTTGACACTTGAATATGTGCTAAAAGACAATGGATTGATTGGTTAATTACGCGTGGGTTCGAGGGCAGGCTCTGATGCTTTCCGATCTGGCCAAAGCTCATTAAAAATTATTTAAGATTCCTTAGAAACTGTCCTTAACGCGCATTCAACACAGTATGTACAGTAGTTTTTATAATAAAGCCGTTTCTCCGCATTTTGTTGTTGTATTTTTTAATGTTGGTTCATATTAAGCAGTGACTACACAGTTTGTGAAAATCTCACTGTTGTTAAATGGAAGATAGATCCAAAAGGTTCCACTTACACTAAAATGTGTACTAACTACTACTACCTATCCCTCCAGTTTGAACCAGTGCAGGGAAGTGACTCTTGATCGAGCTTGTAAGCGGATGCTTGAAAGGTTTGTGTATGATCGTGCCCTTGGAGCAATCTTCTTGCCCCCGGTCCTCTTGCGTTTAACAGGAAGGCACGCAAGGCAACCCTCCCCCCCCCCCCCTTCTCCTTCCTGATACTTTTGTTTATTTTCAGATCAGTCAACTATACATTTTCCTTTTTCCGCTAATTAAAAGAAAATTTCAGTATTTCAGGCCTTTGTCTGGGAGTTGGCGTATTTCTTTGTTGATCACATTCACTTTCGGTTTTTTGCGAATTGTTTTAATTAGAAGATCATTCAAATGACCATCACAGCCTCCCTTGCGTGAACAACCCTTAAACTTTCTTTATTAAGTCTGAAGTAATTTCAGCAGTGGCATCGTCAATACTCGCTTCTAATACGTGAATGGAACTTGGTTTATTGGTTTTTAGAGCCAACGTTCTCAAATAGCCTCAGAGCCTACAAATTTTTCTTTTCTAAGCACTAAGCACTATATCATATCAAATTGTCATATTTGCGGAATGTAGATGATTTTGTTTCTCTTCTTTTTCTTCTTCTTCCTGAGATTAACATGAGCCTAATCCCCTCGCCTCTTAAACAAGATGACTTTCTCAAAGGAATCGGTTTTAGTTCCAAACTGCATCAAAGATGATTTCCAAATATTGTTGATGTTCGAGATATCTTTTCCTGGTAAAATTGCAAACCCCGCCAGGTGCAGTAAACAAGCAACGGTTTTGTCAGTTTTGGAAAATCTTCTAAAACCCATTTCCGGTTATTACAAACGATATGACAAATTTAATACGCCCACATTATTACGTACTTTGATGAATTAATATAAAAATTAATAACAAGCTCATGACCGTCCCGATTTTGTGATAAAGATGTAAAGGCTGTTGGTATAAAGAAAATTAATAATTCGGAGGTAGTGTCGTGACAAAAAACAACAAGAGTGTGATTTTTACAATACCTGATGATCTCGCGTTTATATCTACATTTCCTTTTTTGCGTTTTTTGTTTTTAATGCTTTCAGTTATCAACTGTGTGTTGTAATGCGGTGTCATCATAAATTCCAAAATTGTGAGTGTAATGCGACGTTTTGATGAGGAGAACAGTTAAAAATGTCATTTTATATAATAAATATAGTCAGTGAATAAACAAATGCCGGGCTAAAGAAAGAAAGAAAGAAAGAAAAAATTGTGTGATGATACAGTTTGACTGGAAGTTTTGTGATGTGAATTTTCAGCTCTTTTTTTTTACATTTATAAAAGTTTGTAAAAAGAATTCCGGTTAACTAAAGGGATTTTTTTCCTTCGCTTTCTATTATGAGTGCTCCAGAAACAGAAAAATGTGCAACGACAGTTTTTTATTAAATCAAATAAAAATTCGCGCCTTTAATACAGACAGTCAGTCCTCCTACTCGCTTTCCCGCTTCTTCTTTTTCTTGCTTTCTTTTTCTGTCATCCATTGTGTAAAACGAACAACAAACAAATAAAACGGGTGGGGTAACTTTAAATTCGGTGATTCTTCATACACATGTTTGTATTAATCCCGGTCGAAGAGAGACGCAACGCAAAGCACGGCAGGCAAACAAACAATAATGTGTGAGAGCGAGAAAACGAAAAAAAAAATAGCTATTAAGTGCATTGAATTTAAGCAGCAGCAGCAGCACCAGCAGCAGCAGCAAGCAAGCAAGCAAGCCAGGCACACACTCTCGTTATAATACATTCTCCATTCTTTCTCTTTTTCATTTGATTTATAATAGAAATGCAATGCATCCGGTGTTGTTGTGTTGGTCTTGAGTAGTATTCTACCACCAATCGTTGTATTAGTGTGGAGCAGTTAGCAGTTAGTTTTACTTTGCTACGCCATATTTTTTTTCATTTTATTGGATTCTCTCCGTGTGCAACAAAAGCACACTTACATGCACACACAATAACTATATAACTGCTTGGTTTGGCCTCATCTCTGGTCTATTTGCCCGTTTGTTTGTTTGTTTGTTGGTTGATTCTGTTCTGTGTTCCTCTGTTTACAATACATGTCTTGAATTTCTTCTCAGCATGTGTTCATAATTTGGCGGTTTGCCATTTTTCATTATGCCGCCGCGCCAACAAGAGACAAACTGATGGCGACATTACTTCTTTTCCTTTATTTTGCAGTTATGTACATGCATATGCATGCATGCCTGTACTTTGTCTGAATGTTTGCATGTATATATACATATATATAATATGTATATGTAACTAAACTTTTTACTGAGTTTGGGGATCATGACTAAATGTTCGAATATGTATATGCGATTGTCTGTGGATACCAGTTTCGTTATATATGTATATACATATACGTTATCGTAACTATATATAATAGTATCTTTTCTCCATTTGTAATTGTGTTCACATGCAGTCTTTAAAATGCTTTTTGCTTTTTCGCTATCTGCTTGAATGCTTGACTGGTCGCTCGGTTGGTCGGTCGTTGTAGTTCTTTGCTTTAAATATTTTATTGTGCTCGCGCCATTGGAGTGTTTGTTGTTAGCAGCAGTACACACAATGCATTGTATTTACAGCATATATGGTTCACTGTATTCGCAGCTCCCTCTCTTAGGTTTTCGTATACGTCGTATTACATGTTACGTGTTGGTTGGTGCCTTCCATTATACAAAAATTCAGTTGCATTTTACTTTTCATGTTTGCATTCGTTTGTTTCGTTTTTGTTTTTGTTTTTTTTTTTTTTGGTTCTTTACATTCTTTAAATTTTGTTTTTTTCTGTTAACAGATAAACTGTCATGAGTCTTGTGTTGTTCGAGCTATTCTTCTCTCTCTTAATAGTTTTCCTCGTAATGCTTTATATTATGTGTTAAACTTAAAGAGTTCTTTTTGGGGGTTTGTTACCATGCAAACAATGATTATTATTATTATTAATTTTTTTTTTTCATTTTGTGATTTACAAGCATGGCAATCTCGATAACTGGTTCCCTTTCTGTAAATGTCGACAAAGGTGTATGTGTTTGTGGTGTTTGTGCCGTGTACAAGAGCATAAACTGTTTTTTTTTCTTGCCTTCTTTCTTTTTCAATTTTACTTGTCAAAGCTCCTTTATTGTTGTTTTTCTTTCTTTTATATGGTTTTTATTTTTTCTTTTTGTTCTGAAATTAGAACGTTTTTCCTTTGGTATCACTGTAGCCGTCTCATGAATTTCTTTGATCTGTGTATAAAGTATTTCTGTGCGACTCATTAATTATTAAGCCAGCCTTTGACGGGAAATAGACTAAAAAGAGATAGTTTTTTATACATATTCTCTTTGAAGGGAAGCATTGATGTCATTTAACCGCTCGCGGGGGAAGAACATAAGTTATTAAACAAAGTTGCGGAGATGGGAAATTTAATTGATTGATAAGTAAATCTAGACTTGCCTTATATTATAAAGTACATGCGCCAAGTTCCCGGGGCCATGAGAATTCAAACAATAGATGTTAGTTGGGTGTAGAGGCAGACTTTAGCTTTTGCCCTCCTGTAGAATTTATTGCACTAAAGCGTAATGTGCATCGATCTCACTTTCTAGACCGATATACAGTCAACCTAAGGGCAATATTATCTATGGTTGTATAGACGTTTATGATCTTTTTGCTATGTGCGAGTCCGTTTTTGTCATATCACTCTGCCTGGTATTGCACAAGTGTTGACTACCGTGGCACATTTACGCGAGTTGTGGTTCCAAATTGCCATATCCAGGTGAGAAGTTCCTGGAAGCTGAAGCATAAGAAAGGGAAATGTTGGAGAAGCGCTGAAGTCATTGAAAAGAAAATTTCTAAACTTGTTTTTACCTAATCCTGAGAGTTATCGATCGATATATCCATATGAAAAGTTTTCATTTAATGGGGATTATGATAGCCCGCATTTCAAAACTTCCTCAATACGAATAACAGACCTGAGGTGGTAGAATATTAGATATATACATGCTCCTATATATTATAATGAGCACATAATTTATCTCGTGCTTAAGTGTGTTCGGTTGAAAATATGAATCTCTGCCCTTCCCAATATCTTTTGCCACCGAACTACGAACGACGACGACAATAACGTGAAATTTTTATTTTGATTATATTACTTACCAATACTCTTTCTCTGCCTCCATCATAAATTCCGACTATTTTGTATAATCGTTGTCATTAATTCTGGCATCCATTCTCTCGTTTGTTGCAAATTTTATTTTGTAAGCAAAACGACGTACATTTTGAAAAGCATTTCCTCTATTTGGCAACTGATACCATTTCCTCTGCATGCGATATCAGAAGAACAATAAACAACTCAGAGAAATATATATATATATATATATATATATGTATGTGTTGGATGGAGAGATGGAAGGAGGAGAGAAAGATTGTGATGGCTGGAAAGAGAGAGGGAGGGAAGATGAAAAAAAGAGAGAGAGAAAGAGACTCACAAAACAGAAGGACAGAGAGGCAAAGAAATGTAGAGTGAGAGAAACTGCTGCTGCACACAAAACACTATGCAACCATTAATCAACAAATAGGTCAAACACGTGCAACCATTTCAATTACCATCGATAAGTGAAGCAGAAGGAAAACAACACACCATGGCTTTTAGCCATTTGCTGAAAAACATCAGCAGTAACATCACTTGGTCGACCTGTCAACCAATATCTAAAATATATTTCTCATTTCTACTGCATTGCGAAATTACTCTGTTAAAAAAACAAAAAAAAAAAAAGAAGAAGAAAAACCACAACTAAAACGCCATATGACCGAAAGACATTAAAGTTTGGTAATTTGCCTTTAACAAGTTCACGAAATTAAGGATGAAGGAGAGGGGGGATTGAACTGTAAAATTACATTTACATTACAAAACAAAGAAAATGAAATCAAAAACTATAATCAAGTACGCAGGTAAAGCCAAGAGAGAAAGTAACGGGGGAAGTAAAAATACGATTTGCTTGTTTCGACATTTAAGTGCCGGAGGGAAGAAATATCGCTACGCCGATGTTGAGGGGACATTGTTTGTTGACCCAACAACTATGAAATATGGAAAGTAACTGGCGAAGTTAAGCTACGTGAGATGCGAGGATTAAGAGTTTAGTTTCTTACGCTCTACATTTCAATTCTGATTTAATATATATCTTTGTTTGTGCAACACAGTACAGGGTATATATGTATATAAGTTTTCGCCGATGTATATAGAATAAAGGAGTTAATAAACCCACCTTTTATTACACCGATCGATTGCTTCGATATGCGGATAAGAGGACGAGAGGACTAAGTGAAGGATAGTATGTCAGCCAGCAGCCGAATGGTAAATCCTGTCAATATCCATATTACTCTCATGAAGTACAACTTCAATGTATCAAAAAAATATATTCGTTTCCGATTGTGGTGTGCATACGTCCTACAAAATTCTAAAAGCTATATCGCGTCACGTTTCGTTCTCTTCTTTTGTTTGTAGTCTTTCACAAAGTGAATAAAATTAAACTGCTAGAGGACATTGCACTGGAGCTTTGAAAAATTTATGTAAAATAAAAAATATCCCCTCCTCTCTCCCAGATAAGCCCTAAGCCGCATGGTATAATGTTAAAAGTACCAAAATGTTGGATAAAGAAAGAAATAGGGGGAGGGAAGAAGATAATAATAAAGTATAATTGCAGTTGTATTATGCTGCCAGAATTATGTTTATGAAAACAAAAAAAAAAGCAGCGAAATGGCAGTTATTCACACTATATAAGTATATATTTGTGCTCCAGCAGATACCCCTTCCATAAAACGAAGTAACAATGCGAAGAAGCTACGCGAGCAAAGAAATATTTATATAATGAATAGCATTTTACTCAGTCCACTTATGTTTATCTTTATGAAGCCAATTACAATTTTACACATTTTTAGGTGCTGCTGTAATTTTCTTGTTGTTAATCCCCGAATATTTTTATTTATGCTATAAAATGGACATTTTGAATAATTTATTACTACCAGTAGTACTAGTACTATGTATTTTGAAAGCGTTCCTATGGCACATGAAAGTTTTCCCAAACATAAATAAATATTAAATTATACCACATGCTGCACCATCTGCATTATTGATGATGTGTGTTGTGTGGCACACTACTACAAGAGTAGAGAGCAGATTATATGCACACAATATATCATTGAATTAATAAGAATTAGTTTTACATATGATAGCCATATGTGTGGTGAGAACAGAATAACCAGAAATTTTTGCAATATTTCTTATTAGAAGTGACCATCGTTGAGCTGCTCAAAATAGTCATTAACCCTAGTTGTTTGCCAAATATTTTGTCACCAGATCAGTTCTTCATATGTGCGAAAGGAGTGCGGAAGTGAAGCAGGGACTTCAATAACGGGGAGCAAGTTTCTTGATACGACAATATTTCCTTCTTTACAGAACTCGGCATTTTTTTGCTCAATTTAGTGAATAATGCTCTACTTTACTTTAAACAATAGCGCTATGCATGTAAACTGATTGACCTCGACCAAGTAATACTATAAACACCTGTATGATGTTTCTGACCGTGTTCGAAAAGGCATTATTCGTTACATACTATTATAGTACTTCGGAATGGTTAGTGGTGCTACCATATACTAGAGACTTACAAATTTCGAACTATTAAATTTGACAACATCAAGACAATGGATGAAACTGTTTCGGCTCACCTATTATTAACGGGTCGAGGTACGTCATTTCAATTTCCTATTCCTTCCTCTTCTCCCAAATGCGGATATCTCTACTCCGTTTATACCGTGGCCGAAAAGTCTAAACCTGCTGGTATCGTAGCTGCTGGTCGTAGCGCTAGAAGACTTCAATTAGCCACAAGTCACTTCGTGTTACTGGGATAATTTTGGCTGTATGGTCCTCACTTCTACTTCTGACAGAGCTGTTGTGTTTTCCAATGAATTATTTGATCGTAATCTATACTTCAATACCGAATTGTAACGGCAGACTGCTACATCTTTGCTTTACCGATTTCCCGGAGATAGCTGCAAATCGCTGTCTACCTTTTGGTTTATCTGAGCATCCGTATTCGGCATGACGCCTCCGATCGTCAAGTAATCAATATGATTTTAGTAAAATCAATATTTTACTGCTCAAATCTCATATTTCGCATTTTATGCTCGATTTGTCTGCTGGGAATGTTGAAATCCTACCAACATCGTTTGATAATGTATTAAAATGTATTTCTGTGTCGGTTCCGATCAGGCAACTTCACCTTCGAAGCAATTGTCCGCCGCTTTTGCTAGGTCCGCGCTAAGTTTCATTAAGAGATGGTCCAAAGGACCAATGATTCTTGCATTACAAAAAGACTATACATTACCATAGTCAGCCCAATTCTTAAGTACGACTCCAAGGTGTGGCTCCGTGCTGCTAGATGTGCACATGCTTTTTTGCTCTTTCCTTATTTATACATGAATTTTATTCATTTTCTTTTGTTTCTCTTCACTTCTATTTATATTCTTTGTATTAGTTTCTAATAACAATTTTATACTAAGATTTACTTCTAAGAGTCAATTGACTTCGGCTGTGTAAATAAACAGAATAAAAAAAAATTAATAAACGTGACTTCGCTTCGCTTCAAGCTTATTTTTGGTTCGTTTTATATGAAGAGGAAAACTTAATTGAAAGCGAACAATGGCTTGATAAATGGAACCTTCATTATGTTTTATGAGCGAAAAAATTGAACGAGAAATGGTGTAAATCGTAAAAATAAATCACAAAAACAAAAAACATGAATACTTCGCATACTATTACAACATATGGATATACCTAACAAAGCAAACAACCAAATTTTTTAAAGTAATTACCATAAATCACTGAAGCGCAGGTAAAACTCTGACGATAGTATATTTGCAAGCGCCCAGTACAGCGAAATGAAAAAGGAATTGTACACGTATTTAGTCGAACTTTCTAAGCTTGTCATGATATCGTTATACAAGAGTTACAGAAACTTAGGGCAAAAATCATTGCGTTGAGCGTTTCTATGTGTAACTACAGCCTTCGACCAATACCAGAAGGAGCGAATGTCTATAAACAGGATTCTCGCTCTTACATATATGTCGCCACAGCAACGTCAAAAAAAACGAAAGAATACTAACGGTGGAAAAGAGAGAGTGGGAGAAGGGGACCCGCTGATTTTTCTTCGATCAAGAATCGAACGCGCGAAATAACTTGCACAGCATCTTGGTTTTTAAATAACGAGGAAAATCTAGAGGGATGCTATGAATGCCATTACAGGGTCTTAAATGTAATCTCTGATTAAAAACGAGTCGTCTAAACTGGGCAAACTACCCTCTATTCTTCACAAGAGAGATAAGCTATAAAGGAGTTTTGCACACAATAAGGACTGAAAAGTTTAATGGGGCAAAAGAAGTAGAAGAAAAAGAATACAACGATGCAACCATTAGTCTTAATGGGGTACATATTAGTGCGTATTAGTCCAATGTTAAACTGGAAGGAAACAAACAAAGGGACTAAGAAACAGGGAGAGATATTTGTACACTTGAATTAAACAGAATGACCATAGAACTGACTGTCCAAAGTAATTACAATCTGTTGTAGCTCATAAAAGTGGCAATTGAAAATTCTACCAACTTCCTACTTTGATTTGTTGTCTGCGTTTCTTATTTCGATTTGTCGCAAAATGAATAACAGAGTTAATGCACTGCTATTCTTGGATAACGGAAATAAAAGTTGGGTTATGCAACACACAAAAGGATAGGAAATGAATCTAGACGCGCGGTTAGAGAAAACTGAAAATCCTATTGGGGAGATGGAGCAAGAGAGAGCAAAAGGTTAGTGGCATGAAGAGAGAGAGAGAGAGAGAGAGAAAGAAAGAAAGAGAAGAAGAAGAAGAAAGTGAACAAGGGCTACTGTTGTTATATTAAACAAATCGATAACAATTATATATTTAAATGAAATGCGCTTCTGTGTATTATTCTACTCTAAGAGAATACATTTCAAATGTGTTCTATAGGCATTTCTGTTGTCAACAAAAGGAATGGAGAGAGTAGAGACGACGTCATGCAATGCAGACAGACCGATTGACTATAAGCTTCATAAATGGCTTTAAGTGTTGTGTGTGCTTATTTTTTTATATACGTTTGTGTGTTTTTGTGTATGTGTTGTGTGCGTATGTCCATGCCTCTGTGCCAGTGTGCGCATGAAGACAAAAGCAATGAATGATTTGTCTCTACTTGTCTAGGCGTCCTAAAGTGTTTATGCAATAATTGTATGAGCAATTCATACAACTTGAGTGCCAGACATTGGGGAAAAATAAAGCGGAAACATTTGAAATTGCATTTCTTTTATTTTATTTTGCTTTATATGTCTGTGTCTGTGTCAGGATTGTTTCCCCAAGTTGGGCTAAAAGCGTGTAAATGTCGGAAAGAAAATTTATTTCCGTATGCATGCATGCATGCAAAGGTTACACGTGGCTAATCTTTCTCTTCCAAACACACACACACACACGCAGGCAAACCAATCTAAGCGTTACACGTGTCAAATATGAAACGAAGTGATTTTGAAATTTTTAATGGTGTGATTTATAACAATTCTCTTTGCGAGTCTATTTATTATAATATTATTTACAAATTGACAACCGATATATATATATATATATATAAGCTTGATTGCAGTGCATACGAAGTATTCTAAATTTGAAAAGGGACACTTGTGCTTAGTTTCTTTACATTAAAAATTCCATTATTTGTTTTTGCAATGCGAACATCGAAAATCCTCACCCTTTACAAAAAGTATTGTCTGTGGTCATCAAACCGCCCTCATTGCATGTTTGCAAAACACCACCACCACAATCGTCACCTTAAATCCTGTATATGTTGAAAAAATACTAAAAGAGAGATAGAGAAGAGGAGAAAAGAAAGTGTACACACCCTTTAAAAACGCATTATCTATAAGTATTTTACGACGAAACCAATCAAACGAACAAACGACGAAGAAACGAAACACCTATAGGTACAGGGTTTAAATATCTATTTTGTTGCTGGCAATGTTTAACTTGAAATTTATTGAGGTAGTTGTTAACCAATAAATGTATTAACTACGGCGGCAACCACTACCGATACCACCAATACCACCAATCCACCACCACCACCACCACCACCACCGTTATCTCTCATATTTAAACATTCTCACACATTAACTAACTCATTAGCAGTTCGGTCTCGCATGATGTGCACAGGAAAGCTCTATATTTAAATCCTTTCGCGTTCTTGTGTGCATTTGTGCTTTTGTACATACATCGAATATAGTTTTACTTGTTGTTGCGATTGTTGTAATTTAAAACTTTTTCAGCAGCCTTTCTCTTCAATGGCAGCCTAATTAATGCATTGCTGTTGTAATATAAAAAAAAATTCAATTCGCTTAGTTAGAGTTAATGTCGTTAATGTTATTTTTATGCGGCTTTCTTTCCTACTATAAGGAAAGAAAATTTGTTCACGTGAATGACTTCTCTAAATATTTTCTTGCACGACAGGTCTGTTCAGGTTTTACAAAAGTTGTATATTCCTAATGAACCTGATATTCCGATCCAATTGAAAAATTTGTGGGAGAATATTTTTTGTTAAAAATAACCAATGAACATGAACAATCGCCAACATAACCTAGAATAAAAAAATATTTACCGTTTTTATAATATAGCCTTATGCTCGACACAACCCGCAATTCTCGTTAAGGAATGGTTGCGTAATGCAAGCATTTTAAAAGTACTGTTTACAGTTTTGGCGACAGATATTATGAATGTTTGTACTACTATTTGTATATACGGTAAGGTATATATATATATATATACATGTATTTAGGCATGTGCAGATATTTTCTTCTTCTATTTAAATTTCATTGATGAGAGAGCATAATGGAGAAGACCAAGGGTAAGATTTTATTATGCTTATGCCGAATCTTATGTTAAGTTCTCTATCATCCTTCGTATTGCTTTGTGTACCGGCAACAAAGTTTCAAGGAAAATAGTCGAAAAAGCACTGACTGTTGTAAAGACATAGGGTATCGCGTCAAACTAAGCCGCTCATGTATATTTAAAAATCTACCATAGATTTTTTGCATTCGTGTAGTATACATTTCGTTGTGGGCCTCTATTTACAAGATTTCTTTTTTTCTAAAGAAAACCCGACTTTTATTCGGATTGAAAATGAAAAACGATCTCTTAAAATTTGATTTTCCGAACAAAGAGTCATATAGCGTAAGTAGCCCTTAGCGCGGAACAGCTTCAGCATAACACTTGTGACTATCTGTCTTTTGCGATCCTATAACCGATTCTAATCGACTATTCTACAAAGGCTATTCTGCAGGTACCAAAAAGGGGCGCAAGATCTGTTACGTCACAATTTTGTACAACCACCCTAAAAATTGTAAAAATGATGATACATTTAGTGCCTACTGTAAGCGGACATTTCCGTTCTCCTTTTGGGACGATTTGAACTTTATTTCGTACGACTTGTACTTTATTTTCTTATAATCCAGTGAATAGCTTTTCAACTTAAATTTATGAAATATATACGCCAATGTGTATTTATAAATAAATTTATCAATATCAAGCATGGATACACACACGCTCAATTGTTTGAAAAAAATTTCAATGTCAAATAAATAAAAAAAAAAAAAGAAGGAAAAAAAAGTTGAAGCGTTAACACCGAAAGAAAGATAAAGCGAAGCAAATACAAACCAAGCGATAATGCAAAAATATAAATAAATGAAAATATATTGAAACAGTACATGCTTGTGTTTATATATGCGTGCAAATATAGTCAGTATTGTTTATTTTTTTTTTTTTTTGCTTTTGTAAATTTATTTATAATATTTAAAATAACATAACATGAAGTCATGGCGAGACTTTCTGTCTATAACAATAGGCGTTAGTAGTCTTTTTAATAAAAGTGTGTGAAGATATATGTATATGTATATATGTGTTGCCGCTTCACGTGAACCGAATAATAGAGAATAAGAGTGTTTTTCAATAAATGCTTTTGTAATAATTATCGCCGCAAGAATGCGCGTGGGTACGTTAACTTTTTCATTCTCTTTGTATCCCGGGGCCAAAGACATACACCACATCTGCTGTTGTCACCGAGCTTTCATAGAAACCATATTTCTTGATATATTGCTTAGTCCCTCCGTCCGTCCGTCTGATCCTATCTACTATTGTTGATGTTCTCAATCATAAAAGTTGGAATTTGATGCCTGTTATGCACTGAAATCAAATCGAGAATGAATTACTTAGATATCTGCCAACGAACCTTCGAAAGATAAATGAAGGCTTCTTTCTGTTATTTATTTATTTATTTTTTTTTTTATTTTCTATAGACGAGATAAAATGCGTAAGGATTTAACTGCTTAATGTTATATCTACATTGTTTCCTTTAATGTTCGTAATGTTGATTAAAAGTGGGCCAAAAGATTTACACATTATATACGTGCATTATAATTATTGTTATCAGGCACGTAAATATCGCATTGTGCCCCTGACTGCTTTCATAAACAATGCCTACTAATTTATTACACTATTTACATTTTATTTATTATAAAACATGCAATTCATTGATTTTATTAAATGAATACCTTTTGTATAAATGTTTAGCATCTATGGTGATGGTAGGCCAAGAAGTCAATTCAATGCTATATATATATAATGTAAATTTGTTGTTGTACCTTAAAAATAAAAAGCGTACGAAGTTTCAATGCTTAAAATAAAAGCTACTGCCAAAGACGATCGAGAAAAGGATGGAGCAGCAGTGAGCTTTTATTTTATAGAAACAACGAAACATATTCTACGGTATATTATAGCACACGCACATATGCAATTGCTCCTGTATTCAAGTTTCTCTTGTATTGTTGTTCATTATCGGTGTGCGGGTCACAATTTCCCATCTCCGATTATATCAAAATGCAATTCCAAGTAACATCGGTTCTTGTCTCTTGTGGAAATTTTCGCGGGATGCTCATAGATACTCGACCAGAAGACGCAAACTACCTTGACCAAAAACCACCGATAAGAAGGAAATAAGCATCTGCTTGCTCGTTTTAGGGAGAAGTCTAAAAGCACTTTTGGCTGCTATTTTATTATTTGACTTGTTATTACACCAACTGATAAAGAGTAGCAACATTTTTTGTGGCAATGTGTTGCAAGAATAGCACAAAACTCTTAATTTGCCCAACATATCAAAGCTAAAGAAATGATAATTTTTACAACAGATTGTTATTAGCAGCTGAGCCGAGGTACCCTTACACACACTACTTTACAAGTGTGACTTACTGTTTAATTTTTCCATTGTTTTTATAAGAGCGTGAAATTTATATAACGGTGTCAATGGGACGTATAGGAAGAAATTCTCGCGAACTTTGGACTATGATTACAGTGACCTTTAAAAGAAAACAATCCCTTCTAAGCTAAGACCGGTTGCTCGCGTATGCGAAAGGATTTATTATATTTGTCTGTCGGTCCGATCCATCTTCATAGTCAATTCTGCCCATTGGTCCTTAGATCAATCGTTATTAAAATCATAAGAATGAAAAATTTTAAACAGCTTCTAAGAAAAGTTTCTTTTGTCCGTTCTACCTACAAAAAATTGTTACAATTTTTTTATTGCGGTTATCTCTCTAAATTCTTGGTTACGATTATTGTTTGTGTTAGCAAAAAATTACTTTTTGGCGTGTGGTAATCCTAATTCTTTTTTATTCTTCTCTGTTTGTCACGTATTTTACATATCATTAATTTTAAATGCTCTCGGGCCAATGTCCCCAATTTAATTTGTTGGTTATTGTCGGTGAAGAGAGTGAAATGCTTATTAAGCGAATCATTGTTGTTATTGGCACATTGTTGAGTTCCGACAAAAGAAGAAGAAGATAGATAAATGAAGAGACAGACGTCGGTTAAAGATAAATTACTGAAATAACTAAATAAAAATAATAAAAATTATTTTTCATTGTATTTGCAGAAATGGCGGAAGGTAATGGCGAACTGGTAGATGACATCAATGTAAAATCAGAAGATCGCGGCGATGGCGAACGAACAGAAGATTATCCAAAACTCTTGGAATATGGCTTAGATAAAAAAGTAAGTGCATTTTACTCGTAGTCTAAGCGAAATCATACGCCGCCTATAGGCAACAAACTTATATCACCTATGTCTTATTAGCTATTGCTGTCCTTGTTTCTATTTCTTCCCAAATAACACGTTGACACAAGGATCAGGAATATCCGCGTATTCAGTACCCAACTCGTTCTCGATTTTCGCCTTCCTATCGTCTTCTTTTTTCTCATATGTGGCACATCTGCGACGAGAGCGACAAGGGAAGATATTTAGTGGTGATGTGACACACGACATAAACGGCTTTTCTTTATTTCATTGGGCTTCAATGCATATTTTGCCTTCATTTGTGATTAACCAAAATTCTTTTTTAGGCGTAAAATTCTCATTTTCGTGATATAATACTAGTTGCTTATTCAAGATCCGTTTCGTATAATAAATGTTGTTGTAATCGCTTTTTTAACTCAACACGGACAAACTATGGTTCTCGTCCCCTGTTCTACTTCTAGGATAGGAATAAAACTTTTGTGTAATCAGATTCAACCTGAAGATATTACTTTGTCTGCAAGCATATATCAAATAGTGACTTCCCCAAGTGGAACAGCCCAAAGTAAATTTTGCAGAACTCACTACCATTCTGATCTATCCACAAGAGACGGTGGAGGATGTGAATAATGGGAACTTAATTAGACAAAAAATGAACCAAAATTTTCCGATGAAAACCGTGGAAAAATTTTTTTAATTTCATTTCAAGGTGATATAGAGCGCATCCCTTCCCGGAAAAATTTCCATCCATTTGGTTCCCAACATCCAAACTTGGCCTCAGATTAGTTATCCCATGCATGCATGTTCCACTTATAATTCGCAAAGATGTGATTTAGTTTAGGTAAAGAGAATAGTGGTGGCATTACCGTCATCTACACTTGTCGCGCTCGTGATTTCCGAGATTGACTTTTAAATTTTATCATTGAATTTTTGCTTTTAGGTTGCCGGTAAACTTGATGATATTTATAAAACAGGAAAGTTAGCTCACGTTGAGTTAGATGAACGCGCATTGGATGCGTTAAAGGAATTTCCGGTAGAAGGTGCCTTGAATGTATTAAGTCAGTTCCTTGAATCAAATCTGGAACATGTATCGAATAAATCTGCTTATCTGTGTGGTGTTATGAAAACCTATAGACAAAAAAGTCGAGCCAGTCAACAAGGTGTACCGACGCCAGCAACTACAGTGCAAGTGAAAGGACCAGACGAGGAGAAAATCAAAAAAATACTCGATCGTACCGGTTACACTTTGGATGTGACCACCGGTAAATATTTATAATTAAGAAAAAAAAAAAATGTTTTTTTAATTTAAATTTTTCCCTTTTTTTTGTAAATTAGGTCAACGTAAATATGGTGGTCCACCACCTAATTGGGATGGTCCCACTCCGGGCAATGGTTGCGAAGTATTTTGCGGGAAAATACCGAAAGATATGTTTGAAGATGAGTTAATACCTTTGTTCGAGAATTGTGGCACTATTTGGGATTTAAGATTAATGATGGATCCCATGACTGGTACAAACCGTGGCTATGCATTTGTTACATTTACTACAAGAGAAGCCGCTTCGAATGCAGTTAAGCAGGTATTTATCTCTTTTTGAATTTTTCTCTTTTATTCAAATATTTTTTACAAAAAAGAAAAACTAATTGTTTATCAAAAAAAAAAAAAAAAAAAAAAAAAAAAAAAAAAAAAAAAAAAAGACAAGTAAAATCGCATTTCTTTAGAAAAATTACAAAAAATTTCTAATATTTTTATTTTTTCCTAAACTTACGCAAAGATTTGGCTTTAATATAAATTCACATATATTTTTTAAGGCTTTTGCGATTAATATTAGAACAAAATAGTAATTATATTAAAAAATAAGCGAACGATTGATTTTTAATTTCTAAGCAAATGCAATACAACATCCGAAAGAATAACTTTCTTTCAAACTTTTATTTTTGTTTTTTTTTTTTTTTTATATAAAACTCTACTCCAAGCTTTTTCTTTGTTATTTTTGTTTATAACTCTTTGTCTATATATATATATATATATGTATATATATAAAGCAGTTTAAAATTTCTTCTTCAGTTTCAACCTATGAATAATAGGAGAAGAGAAAAATTCTTTCTATTCAGAAAAACCTTTTTTAAGCTATTTTCCAATGTTTTTTGCTGTAATTTTCTCTTCTATTTATTTATTACAAAAACTCTGTAACTTTAAAGTAGTTGTTAGATTTTGAATTGCATTGCATGATATTATAAAAAAACGAAAAAAAGCCAGAAAAAGTGTTGCAAAAAATTTTCTATACCTTGTTGTATCATTGTTATTATTATTATTCCTAGAAAAACAGAGATTTAAAAAGAAAAAAAAAAAAAAGAAAAAGAATTATTTGGCTGTTGTAACATCGCTACCCAAGTTAATGCATACCACTAGAACGAAATAGAAAACCGCGAATAATTGACAAAAAGCGAAACCCTGAGGTTCGCTCTCAAACATTGCCTTTTGAAAAGAAGTCTCTAAAGGATGTAAACCTTTCGTCCCTCCCATTCGCCTTTGCTGCTTTTTTAATTTTTACATATTTCCTCGCTCTCTCCTTCTCTCTGTTCTCTCTCTCTCTCTCTCTCTCTCTCTCTTTCTCCACTTTCTTTTTCTTCCTTTTTTTTGTTTTTCCTACTTCTATACCTGCTTCTTAGCCCGTAAATAGCATTATTGTTTGAATTTGTTTTGTAACCTGAAATATTTTTGTTAATCTCTTTTAGATTTAAGATTTTTTAAAGTGATTTTTTTTTTGACAGCCGTTTAAGTCACTTAAAGAAACCGAAATTAAACAAAATTCTAAATTTATTTCCAATTAAGCTTAGCGTAGTAGTTGTGCAACCGACGTTATTCACAATGATTTCTCCTCTTTGCATAAAAGTGAAAAAAGAAGAAAAAATGTGACGTTTGAAACACTTTTTCTTCCTGCTGTTTTTATTATGCCCACCACAAGAACAAGTATATTAGGAGGACACACGTCAACTATTTGTGAAGCCAGGAAACGGCAAACTGAAGGTAACGACAGTCGTTGGTGGTGTCCACATAAGCAACTTGCGCACGCACCGCCAACTGGTTTTTATAACTGCGCGTTTTCTCGAGATCGCGCTAAAGCTGCATGCCGGTCCGGTTACGATGTTGTAAAGTTTGGTTTAAGTCTTAAAAACTCCCTTAACTTTCTTTCGTGTCCAATCAAAACTCCTTTAGAGATCCAGAAATTTTGCCACGAAAAATTTCAAAATTTCAGAAATCATTTCCTAATAGTCGGGGTGGAGACCCTACCTATCTTCTGAGCTGGCAGTTGTATAACATGTTCCCTAAAAGTGCAAAGAAATAATGATATGTTGTGTGTGTGGTGGGCATCGAAAACAGATTCGGTCCTACATACATAAAAGCCGAATATATATTATCTTCTTATTCATTCTTCTTCTTCTTCCTCCTCACATTTATGTAACTTGAATTCATCATCCATCCATCTTTCGTAGCTAAATAGTTATATTTGTCGATCTATCATATTACTGCTCATGGTTAGTTAAGTTAGTGTTGTCTGGTTTTATTTTGCTACAATTGTGCGAGCATGTCCTAATTAACACCTGTTACAGAAAAAAACACAACTAATCCCCAATATACTTAATTTAATTTTTTTTTTAAATTTTTTTTTAGTTTTTTTACTAATTTTATTAATTAAAAACCGTATACTTTCTCTCTAATATCGGAAATGCTGCTGTGCCTATGGCCTCAAACTTCTCTCCTCTCTGGATAACATAGCAAAATTCAAAATTTTTATCACAACAAACTTTTTCGGCAAAATTTTGGTAAACACAACAGATTTTGAATGGAACTTTTTTTTTTTGAAGTTTTATAAACAGAAAAGAATGCATATGGTACATACATATATATGTATGATGTGCACATGTATTTATACTTTTATTGCATTGGTAATACACACATACGAACAAAAAATGAAAGGAAAGCGAAACTGATGGTTCAACTGTTTTGTGTCGCTTTTTGTGTCATTGTGTTAATTTTTTCCGAAAACGACGCTTCCACGACACTTTTCTTGATAAAAAGGATGATGTCGACGACAATGTTTGACGGAATATACCGGTCAAATATGCTTTTGCACTTATAACGGAAGAGAGGCTACCTTAAAATTTTATTTTTTGTTTTTATTCGCCAAAGGGTTGTGTCGGAGGTCCTTAAAAAGTCAAACTAACTTCCTTATATATATAAAGCATGCTGAATAGAGGTTACTCTCGACATTAGCAAGCTTATAATACGCGATTAATGGAGCGGCAGTTATGCAAGTTTTTTCATTCTCTTTACAAAAAGCATTTTCGTCCGGCAACTTGTCGAACGAGGCCATTGCATCTGCATTGCATAGTTCATGTTCGTTTGTTAATGAAATTCTGAAACTTGTGAACATTAGCATATGTTCTGGTGACGCGGAGGATATGCATGCTGCTGTTGAGATTAGATTCTGAGTATTACGGACTACATATATACACCACAATATTTGCAATCCATTCTGCCATAACTGGGACTAAGTGAACTGCCCCATATATATATGTATATAATTATTGAAAAGACGTTTATGTTTTTTATAATATATGGAAACCAATGCAATAGAAAATATGGTTACAGGATATTTTATTTTTTAATAACATTATTGAAAACCTTTTTCCCATAAAATTTTCACTCTCAGTGAGAAATTTCCAAGATAATCCTAACAACTTTTCTTTTACTTCGTTCGGTAGTATGTGCTCTATATATTCGTTTTGGTTTAGTGTGATCTTAAATGACTTTCTTTATTATTAAATCTTTCATTATGTATAGTTTTTTTAAATTATTTATTATATCATTTTATAATTTTTATTTTCCTTTTTTGATTTTATTTATTAAAAATCATCGTTCATTTGATTCAAATTTAAAATTATTTTATTTAATTTTTTTATACAAAACTATATTTTTTCTTATGTTTATGTTTTGTTTACTTTTTTGTCAATTTTTATTTTTTTATAATTATAAATTTTTTTTAATTAAAATCCCTTTTAAACTAATTACACGTAATAAGAAACAAAAAAAAAAACCATATTACCCTTTGTGTTATCCCCTCACTACTCTACAGCTCGATAATCATGAAATAAAACCTGGCAAGTGTCTAAAAATAAATATAAGTGTACCGAACCTGCGCCTATTTGTAGGCAACATACCTAAATCAAAGGGCAAAGAGGAGATTTTAGAGGAATTTGGTAAATTAACAGGTAAATTTTTTTGCTTTCTTTTCAAAACAACAAAAAAATTCAATTTTTTCAAAATATTGTTCTTACAAAAAACGGAACATTAATAACATATATACGCTTAATGAAAATGGAATTTTTTTTATTTATTTTTTTTTTTTGCGCGTGTTGTTGCAGCTCTTTATGTATATATGCATCAGACAAATATATGTTATTAATGTTTGTTTAAAAAATGAAGAAGAAGCATTAAGTTGTTTTATACGTGCTTCAATTGGCTATAAATACAAAAATCCAATTGGCTATAAGTAAATTGGCGAAATAAACGAATTGAATTGGCTGTGATAATGGCAATGAAACGGCTGCGGGCTCGCTATTTTATGCTAGGTTGGTTGGCTATGACAGAAAGTTTCAAAAGGTAATTCGAAACGGTTATGTTATGCCTTCCACGGGGGTTGTTGTTATCAGTTATCAGTTTATATATGGTCCAAAACGTTGTTCAATTCTTTCTTGTGCATAGACAGAATCTAATTTACAACGTAAACCTATATACGTATTCTCGTTCGATAATCGTGAATAATGGAATTGGTTTAGCAATGCCTCGGTCTTGCCTCATCCAAATAACGCCTAAAATATTGCGGCCAATCCTTTGTATTTTCATCTCAATAAACAAAAGAAAAAAAAAAACGTAGCCGTGCAGCCTAAGACCTCGTCTTTTTTTCTCATCTGGCGGCAATGAGTCGAAATTTGTATTGGGGATTAACTTGTCCACCCTTATAAATTATCGCTCTTACCAGACCATTGATCCGAGCGTTAAAAACGAGCAAAAAGACTACAACTTCCTATACAGCTACATATACAACTATTTTCAATAGTGTTCGTTCTTGGTCTAAACGTTGCCGGTGTACAAAAATTGCGGTCGTTAGGCTGAACACAAGAAGCCAACGGTCTCCCTGAGTGCTGCATACATCCCTATACGCTTAGAGTGAAGTATGAAATTTGTATTATAAGGCTGATGACCCATTTACTGACGTAACCCGCTCTCTATATTTTGTCCGAGTATTAAAAAATATGAATACAAATTTTCCCCTTTTTCAATGTATCTTTTCATCCGAATATAAGCCAAAAAGAAAAGAATGGTAATTGAAAATTGGCTTGCACGCTCGAGCGCCCGGAGGAATAGTCCTGTTTTTTTTAATCTTAAAGAAATCTACTCGTAGCCGCTTGAAGAGACTGCAAGCGAGTGGTTGTGAACTTCAACTAGAACATCATTCGATCCGCAGAAACGCAGACATTGTTAAACAAACTCTACTTTTCACGTCAATCCAAGAGAATACATGAAAGGTTTCGTTCTTCGTCGGCAGTGATGGATATGAAAAGATTTGATTTAATTTTTTGTTTTCTTTTTTTTTTTACATCATGATCGCACCATATCTTTTTGCGTTTGTTACAAATAGACATTATTTAAATTGAAAAGAGAAAAATGAAAAATAAAAAAAATAAAATATGAAAATATTTTCTATCCCACCTTTTTTTAAATCCTTATAAAATATTTGCACCATTTTTGTTTTTTTTTTTATTTGTATAACAATGTACCACTACCATCATGATTCATCATTGAGACTCTTTTCAAATGCGTTTCTCAAAAATGAGCAAAGCTATATAACAATCATTACACAAATTGCTGCTGCTCCCTCCTATATACCCCATATTATCATCATCGTATATATTTTAAATTAGCTTTTTTAATAATGTATAACGTTTCGTTAATCTGAAGGCCTTGATGTACATTTTTTCTTTTTCATGTATAACATCTTCATTTCATAATTATGTATAGTAGAAAAACAAAAACTCATCTCTCATCTCTCTTGGCCGTGCTTTCATTACATTCTTTTTTATATCCAATACTACATATCATGACAAAAAAAAAAAAAAAAAAATTACATTATGCTGTACAACACAATAAGTTTTTCTTTAAAATACTTTTTTGACATACAATATATATATATATATATAAATCTCCAGTCATTAACTTTGCGTATATTTTCTGAAAAAGAAGAGAAAAAAAAACCGATATCTTTAAAAAACTACTTTACTTACTTATATATTTATTCAATATAATTTTTGCATTAAAAAGTTATCACCTTATTTAGCAAACATATATATATATTTTTAAAAAATTGGATCTAATTTGATGATGGTTGGAGCGAGTGCATTGTGCGCTTTCCACACTATAAGAAAGTAAGAGAGGACAGTTAATAGTAATAAGCCAGAGCTGTTTTGAAACTAAAGAAGCTGGAGCGTGGTTTCATGTTAAAGCAAATCTATGACGTGCGTTCCAATCTCAATTGCCGTAGTCGTCTAATGTCAAGGAGGAGATGTGTATTCTATTCGATAAATACATCTACATCTTCTACTGTTTTTTTTACAAAGCAGGCCGAAGTGTCACTAATTTCCATGCAGCAGCGTTTAAAGCATATTTATATGTCTCCACGGGAAGCTTTCCTCATGAACTTCTTAAGCGGATTTTTATTTAGCGCTATTTAGAACAAAGCCAAACCATCTTTCCGCGTCCATATCTTATCGCATGCGAGATTAGCGGATTTTGCAGCGGCTTGCGTGATAGCGATTTGCATCCCTACCCAAAACTCGTTGCATTTCAGATTTTCTATTCAGAAGATGAATGCGTCATCGATGAGTGAGATTTGTAAACACGTAAAGTGATTGAATATTTTCTAACCAGCTATCTTTTCTGTTTTTGAAAGCTCGTACAGCATACCGCACTTGCTGCTTAACACTACCGCAGCAATTTAAAACTGCTGACACTAAAGAGTGACAAGACCTTTTGTTATTGAGATCGTATTTAATATCGTCTTTAAAAAAATTTTTTTTTCGTGCGCTTATATCCGACATTATTCACTTGTCTTCCAATCAGATGACTTCGCATTCGCTTTTCTTTTTTACATACAGGTGCAAATAGCTTAAAACTCCTTCAGTTCACCTGATCTTATATAATAAAGAAAGAATCAGCAATGGATCATATTAATGAAATTAAGTAATTTAGTCCTCAGGAGTAGCCGAGTAGGTACGAGTAGGAGCTACTGACAAATCGGTATTCGCGGGTTCGAGTCTCAGTGCGGTAGAACTTGCTTTGATGAGTGTTCAGTCGGTAAAGGACTGTGCCCACATCTCTATATTTTTCCCTTTTTTCATCATCTCTTCTTTCTGGCGGTCACCAATAGAGGACATCGCCTCAGTGACGTGACTGATCATTGACTAAGACGACGGGGTTGTCTTGATCCAATAGTTGAGCGTTCTTTTGTGTCGAGGAAACTTGTGGGACGATCACTAGAGTGAATAATTTTTTTTATTTTATGATTGAGTAGGCGTGGGGTCGATTGTCATTCTAATTTTCTAATAATCTCCTACCAACTACGTAATTTCTTCAGCCAGCTTTCCCCATCTTAGTGAACTTCGATTGTTTAACTCGTTGTTTACTTAAGAAAAAGATTAAAAAGTGCCCTCCTTCGTTGTCTTAGGGACGTTTCGATTGAGTGAGGATTACGCGTCGGCGAGAAGCCTAGAAAAAATTTTGCACAATGCATCGCACAATGTGTAGTAAGCAGAGAATGAGCGCCCAGTGCCGGGTAGAAGAAGGTGTGTCTTCAACAGCGTTATGCTTTGAGCGCATTTGAGTGCATTTTGACATTATTTTTGAGTCTGCATAGGATATAGGATATAGGATATATTGTAGCATGTTTTTCCGTTTTTTTTCGGAAAAGTGCATCAAATTCTCCAACCATCTGAAAGAGAAAAAATATATGTTTAATTTATTCAAAACAGTTTTTCAGGCAAAATTTAGTTTTTATTTTCAAAACCACTTTCAGCACACATATATATGGTATGCTTTTTAATACAAAATTAATTTTTTGTTTTTTTAATCTCATGGTTATAACAAAATTTTTATTACCACGAAAAAAGAAATTTCTAAAACAGTAGAAATTTTTAAGAGTCTCTCTCTCTCTCTCTGTCTCTCTCTCTTTTTCAAATAATTTTGACTTGATATAATTTTTTTTTTTGATTAAATTTTTATTTTAATGTTACTAAAAAGAAATCTCTAAAATATGAAATGATATCACATTAAAATATATTATGAAAGTATATATTATAAAAAATAAAAATTAGTTGTTCTTTATAATTTGGCACGAACGAAAATAATAGATAATAACAACGAAAGAAAAAAAAAAATGCATTGAGAAATATTTAACAAAAAAAAAAAAAAAGTCATAGGAAAAAAGAATAATACGAATACAAAATTTGTATATTATTTTTTTTTGTTTTTGTTTGTTTGTTTGTGTGTTACATTTAACAATTCCAGCTGAATGATTTTGAAATTCGGAAAGGCAAAAAGATTGGTGTAACGATATCATTTAACAATCACCGGCTTTTTGTCGGCAATATACCTAAGAATAGAGATCACGACGAATTATTAGAGGAATTTTCTAAACATGCACGTAAGTGGTGAAAATCAAAAAAAAATTAAATAAATAAATAAAAAAAGAAAATACATTTCAAAATCATAAGAAAATTCCCCCATTCTTCACTCCTTATTATATAGATAAAATTGGTCAATATGAATTGGTTTGCATTAATTATAACAAAGCAAAAAAAAAAAAAAAAAAAAAATAAAAATTAAAGAACGAGGTAAAAAATTGGATTTTTGTTTATTAATTCCCCTGCGCGTGGGAAAAGTAAAATAAAAAAAAAAAAAAAAAATTGAAAATTCTAACTGCAAAAATTCATCTACAGGTGAAAATTATATTGTTTTTATAATAGTTAAGTTCAAAAAACAACACTCACTTACTCTCTCTTCTTCTTCCTGCTTTAAAAAATTGATAATGAAAAAATGAACTCTTTTTTCCAAAACCCAAAAAAAAGAACATTTGCAGATGAAATTTTGTAATTGGAATCTTTTTTTTTTTTAATACACAAAAAAATTTTAAATTTTAAAAAGCGCTACTCCTGCTAATATTTTTTAAATTATTAAAACAAAAAATGCAATACAAAATTGATTAATAAAGAAAACTGTAGCTTAACAATTAACAAAAGGTTAATTAATTAAAAAAACAAACAAAAAAATGAAAACAATGCCAAAATTCGCTCTTTTTCTCTATCTAGGTTTACTTTTTTTTCTAAAAAAACAATTATTTTTTTAATTTTAATATAATTGTCTAGCTACAGACGATGCTGTGCATAATTATTTTTTTACGATTTATTTTTTGTTTTTTTTTTTTTTATTAATTTTCAAAATATAATCTTCACCTGATAAAAAAAAAAAAAAAAACTTTTTTTAAAAATTCTAGAAAAATTAACAACAAAATTTAGCTATTTTTTTTTTTCTAATTCATTTTCTTTGGTTAACACTAAACACCAACGCCAACAACAACAATACCACATAGGTAATGACTGGAGACTGTAAAAATTTTAATAAAATGAACTCGTCGAAAGATTGTTTTGCGTCCTATTCTATGGTTTCCATCTATCCTTCTATTTTTATAATGAACGAAGCGAAAGGAACGAACTTATTACGCGTAAAATGATACCACAAATAATAAGAAATTTTTATAAGCACATTAGGTGTGGCTGTTAATGAGGACATTTTCTTCTTCTTCTTTTTTTTTTTTACTTGTGCTTCGAAATTATTCCTCAGTAAATATTATTAGAGGTAATCGAAATAATTTTGAAAATCAGGCGGATCGGATCAAGACTAACTTTAATCGAATCGGATCGAATCAAGACTAAATATAAAAAGGGACATCACGAAATGAAAGGATAGTCTAAAAATTGTTACCGCATAAAAAAGCGAAGACCACCGCGCAATACTAATTCTGCAGTTTAGCACTGTGGTTTGATTGGCGGATTCAGGAAAAAAGGTCGTGTGTGTGATTCAGTTCTCTCGTGAAAGAGAAAAGCGTATAACCTTAAAACAAACTAGTTATTCAATATTGTGTTAGCAAATCGACTAAATAAAATTCTTCTTTGAAAGTTTTATTTATTTACCGATGCGAACCCATTAAGGCCTACTATAACGGATTTCAATGTCTGCCATAGGTGCAATAATAAATTACAATAATGCAAAATGTTCTTAAACAATCTGAAGGAAAATGAAAGAAAATTGAAGGCAAAGAATTATCTGGAGCGGTATTTTAAATCTAAAGGCGATATTTCGAACGCTCCGTAAAGATTTGCCATTCTATCCTTCTTATCTTCCATCAAGTGCTTGATGATGTGAAAACGCAAGAAAAAATTTGCAGTTTAGTCTTTGCTACACTTCTCTTAATGGGAAATCTGTATTACATACGGACGTTAGATCTTGATATTAAATACATAAAGAAAAAAAAAATAAAATTGGAAAAATTTCAAAAATAATTTGCGATCGCTCTCCAAATCACAGTAGAACAAATGGACTGAATTATGATCTATTTCGGGCAAAGCACTGTTTTGATCAAAGTCGACTATACCGTCTTAGGCAAATTAGCTCGCAAGTAAGATCATTACGAACCATTTCATTACATGATATTTATATTGTATGCGTAAAAGCGTTGCTTAAGTGAAACTAACGGAAAAGCCATTGAGGGGGACAATTAAGAATAAATCGTTGGAGGACCACCATATGTTAGGTGTTCGTAACTGACATTTTCGACCCGGTCTGTCTCGATCCCGTGTAGTGTACACATACATTTTGTAAGCAAAGAAAAAGATGAAAATTTTGAAATTTGAAAACAAAAAAACTGAAAAAAATTTACTTTTATTTAATGACATTCCACGTTCCTTTGAATTAGAAAATCTTCATTACTAACAGCCACATCTATATGTACATTATATGTTTTATACATTTTTAAACAAATGTTTTTTTAATTATATCTCTAAATGTTTTTAAAGAGTTTTTTAAGCATTCTTTTCAAAAAAAAAAAAAAAAAAAAAAAAAAAACAAAAGAAAAGCTGAAAAATACCGTGTTTTCTTTAAATATAACTTTCTACACTATACATATATATATAATATATATATATACATATGTATATATATTTGTCTTTTACTAAATGTCTTTTTTAGTTTTGTGTAATTTTTTACATATTTTTTCATTATATTTTTCCCCCTTTTGGTGTTTTTTATGTTGTGTCAATAAATAAATCAAATTAAACTAAAAAAAAAAAAAAAAAAAACAAAATCTTGTAAAAAGCAAAAAGTCCCAAAATGTTAATTTCCCCTTTTCGTTTAAGCAATTATATGTAAATTTTAAGTTGCTTTTATACAAACCAAAAATAAAAAAAAAAAACAAATTCAAATAAATTCTAAAGATGGATAACAAGTGATTTGGCATTAGTTTTTGTTGTACATTTTTAAAAGGAAAAATTGCAATTTGCAGAATATTTATATGATTTTACATAACAAAAAATACGAAAAATTAATTACAAATTAATACAAAATACAAAATGTAAAATTATTCATTACTACTCTGCTTTTTTAAATGATAAAGAAAAAAATATTCTCGAAAATTTTTGTTGTATTTTTTTTTTTACTTCTTTTCTCTTGAAATCTTGACTTGATTTTTTTCATATAAAAACGATTTTGAAAAATTTTATTAAATGCTTTGTTTTCCCTAAACACACATCAATATTTGTAGCTGGCCTTATTGAAGTGATAATCTATAGTTCGCCGGACGATAAAAAAAAGAACCGTGGTTTTTGTTTTCTCGAATACGAATCACATAAAGCAGCTTCATTAGCAAAACGTAGACTTGGCACCGGCAGGACTAAAGTAAGTGTTTTACTTCTTCTTCTTCTTCTTTTTTTTGTTTTTTTTTTGTTTTGAATAAATAATGAAATTATTTTGAAAATTAAATAG
>CCAG010014043.1:42500-73673 GCA_001077435.1 Glossina morsitans morsitans | reverse complement strand
ATATATATGTGGTAATTATTGTAAAAATGAACCTCATTTTTATGTGGAAATGAACTGAAGGGGGGGCTGCCTTACGAAATATTATAACTTTTTGCTTTATAAAAAAAAAAAATAAAAAAAAAATTATAATAATAAATAAATAAATAAATAAATAAAAAAAGACTCTTCTTCTTCCCCTCTTTAGGGCTTACTTTAAAGTAAAATGTTTCGTACGTTTTTAATTTATAAAGAAAATATTTGTATAAAATAGCGTGACTTAATTTGTAACAACGCAAACACGATTTACAATTAATAATTGCAGTAACCGTTTGTTTTATTTTTTCCCTTTTTTGTGTTTTTGTTTTTGTTTTTGTTTTTGTTTTTTTTTTTTTTTTTTTTTTTTTTAATTTCTTTAGCTCTTGCACACAGTGCGGAAGTCGTTGAAGGAGCTGCTGCATGGAAAATCAACAACGATTGCATAAAAGACTAATGTCTGTCTGTCTGTCTGTCTGTCTATCTATCTGACTGTCCGTCTTTTTCGTCTTTAATGCAAAAATAAAACGACATATGTATCTAAAGTGCATCGTAAGCTAAATTATGCTTTAACTCCAGCTTCAGCTTAGTGTGGGGATATGTTGTTCGGTATGGTTAGTGCAAATGTTAATATTTGCACTTGAGATGTGAAATATGTATGGTGCGCGAGAGAGAGAGAGAGAGAGAGCGTACGCCCGTGTATATCTATATATACAAGTAAAGAGATAAACATGAATACACAAAGCCAATCAACATGTCTCTGCTTTTAATTACTACAAGTCATCACTAATTTATGTTTTTCTTTTAAAGATTCCACAAAACGTCTACATATTCACATTCATATCCATAAGCATGAATGGCCTCCATGGCTTCCTTAAATAATGAAAACAAAGGTTGAACTTTGAACGAACGAGAACTTTAATTTCCAATTTCGAACCAACTTTCTTTCTTTTAACCGAGTGGCAATAACAAGTAGGAGAACACTTTCTGTGTTAGGCGGATTTTGTGCACACATCATTAACAAAACAAAAAAAGAAAAAAAAGGGTAAAGAAATAAATAAAAATCGCTCAATATTTTTATACCATCCTTTATATCCTATTAGAGCACATGGGCATAGGAAGTTTGTGTGGATGTATGCAACAATCAGCAGGACTTCAGATAGGCGCTTTAATTATACCCATCGAGTCAGAATCACTTTTTCAATCCATTAAACCTTCTCTGCCCGTCTGTCTGTTGACAGTTTTCGAAATTATATCTTCTTCTTCCGCTTTGCTTAAATTCACATGGCTGTCGACATGTCCGGCACTCAGCCGGGAGACCCAGATTGTGATCCTGACACAGTGGTTCTTAATTTGTATTCTTAGGATATTTATATCCTACACTGTACT
This sequence comes from Glossina morsitans morsitans, assembly GCA_001077435.1. Taxonomy (NCBI): domain Eukaryota; kingdom Metazoa; phylum Arthropoda; class Insecta; order Diptera; family Glossinidae; genus Glossina; species Glossina morsitans. Next base: position 72,272 of record CCAG010014043.1, on the reverse strand, counting down.
TACGGTACAAAGATATATTAAGTTTGACCGGATGTGTGCAACACCCGGCAGGAATCTGTGATAAACGTACTTTTTGGTATACCGATCAATTTAGAAGTTATTCTAAGTTTGTCTGTCCGTCTCGTTTGCTTGGGTTCAACCTACAGGTAGCAATTTTTGAGACATTTTGATAAAATATGGTACACTGGCCACTCAAGGATGGAGGCTATTGAAAATGGTTCGATACCAGACACCGAATAACAATAGGGTGATAAAGGGTATTCAGCGATGGTTTAGCTTAAATTTGGACTATATAGCGTCATTTTGTCAAGTTATCGGGAAACTGACATATATAAAATGCCAAGACCTGTTTGTTAGCTAATTATGTAGAAATTATTTGACCCCTATATACAGGATCCTAAATAATTGCTTGTGAAAAATAATTTTATTTTATTCAAGAAAATAGGCTTTCAAAAATTTGCACCAAATATATATATATATGCAAGAAGTTGTACTATTCGTTTTTTCTTTTTTGAATTACGAATTTAAACACCAAGGATAAATCAACCGACCAATGCTAGACCGGTCGAACTTGGCTAAATCAAGGCTAAGTCTTAAGTTAAAGCAAGAATCTATTTTTCTCTCTTTCTCTCTTTGTTTGTAAATTTTTTGTATGAAATCTAATGGATCTCTTAGTGAATACACTGCCCTTGTTCTGTCCTTGTCCAAATCTCAACTGCGGTGGAGTTTTCCTCGATCGTACCTATAGTGAGTGCTCAATAGGCAAAAGCAAAGCACTTACCGATTGGACACACACCCACTAGTCACTGCGGGCGCTATCCTATCTCTTTCTTTATTTTTCCTCTCAAGAGCCATGTCATTTCTCTCCTCCAGCGTAAATTAAAACTAATTCTAATTGTTTTTTTCTTTTTAAAAATCCAATTGTCATAAATATCTTGTCCTTTTTTTGTTTTTCCATACATTTACAGCCACGTCTCTCATTTTCTCATCATTTACAACTAACTATGCGGCATTCCCAGATTGCATTGTTGGACAGAGAACGAACGATTCGCTTTAGAATGACTAAGGGATAAAACGGAGCAAGAAGAGATACTCAGATTGCTAAATACCGTAAGATATAGTGCAGCTCCGTTTCGAATATTGATTTGCACATTATCGGCTATTGGAACTTTGGTAACGTGGGTAAAAGTTGAATAACTAAAGTATATGGCAACTTTCTCCCTAGCAAGTACAGGATCTCTTTGCTTTTTGTTTTTTTTTTCTAGTTTCCTTTAATTTAGAGCAAAAGCACGTAATTCTATTATAAATTTTAAATGCATGAAAAGTTGGAAAAAATTAAACCAGTGGCGTTATGTTTAAGTGGTTTAAATGAATTCATACTTTATACACATATTCTGAAAACTCGATAGGTAAAGTTAACCATTATCATAGTCGTCGTCGTCGTCGTCGTCGTCCACGTCGTCGTCATCAGTCAATGAGTTTATTCAGTCACACTCTTGATTTTACGCTTTGTTGCATTTTATTATAAAAAAAAAAAAAAAAAAAAAAAAAAACAACCTCGCAGCGAACCTTGAACACCCATCGTCTAGTGCAATAATAAAATAAATGAAAGACCATTAGATTGAAGCGCTTTCTTTCACCGCAATTCAATCAATCAATCAATTCAGTCAATCTTGATTGATACTTTTGAAGCGATTATTAAAATTGATCTCCCTTCGAACCAACAATAAAATCATTTAAGAAAAACTATTATTATTATTATTATTATTATTATCATTATTTTCTCGAAGAACATGTCAAGTTGACAAATTCAACCGAGTCGTTGAACAGATTCAGAATCATACAGCATACTGATTAGGAACATAGATTTCTCTTGCATATATACTGGATATGATGTATCAAATGAAATGAACAAATTAATATATGATTTGATTTGGAAAACAAAACAGAAAAAGAATCAAAAAAATTCAAATAATAGAAAAACGCAGTGGTTGGTGCCTTTATAACAAACAACAAAACAACAAAACAACAATAACAATATAACAGTCAAGTGGGCACCTTTTTAAAGTGTACGTGTATCAAACAATTTAAACATAATACAAGTGCACAAACTATTAAAAATTAACAATCATCTTAACCATATGGGGGACGACTGGTTGGCTTCTGCTTCTCCAACCATGATACGAGGGTCCGCGTAAAGCACGCGTTTTTTTTTCGTTTCCTTACTGTTAGAGATCATGAAAACGTAAGCGCAATTGTTTAAAGTTCTATAAATAAATGCAAACGAGTCAAAAAACTATTAATAACCAAGAAATGAATTTTTTTTTTTTTTTTTTTTTTTTTTCAAACCGATCTTACCTATTAGCTATTATTTTTACGTGTGTTTAGCGGATTTCCTCATCTCCATCTTCTTCTTCTTTTCTTGTGGCTTTTCTCCAACATTCAAATTACAATTTAAAACTTACAGATTTTGCTAACCGTATAGTAGAAAATGAGCGGAGAAGTTTTCCAGATTAACGCGAACATCATACTATATAACCTTAGATTCGCAGTGCCTCCTACTCAAACCTCCTATATGTTCTCATTAATGAACGAATCTTTCGTATCTTCATAATGCTTTTCGTGATGCAAGTCGTGTACTCCCTGCGCATATATTGTGCAGAAAGAAGTTCTTCTCGATCGAATTCGTTCCAACGCAACTCAGTTGAAAGCCGTCATAGAACAAATTATAATTTCTCGCTTATTTGAGTTTATGGACATCATCCACCCCCTTAATCTGTTTATATAAGCAGCAAATTGTTCATCATCACACATGGCATTGCTAGGCAAAAATCGTTACTTGCAGTCGTTGGTCTCCCATGACAGCTAGTCGGTGTTTTTTATTGATCTTAAGACGTACGGTATATGGGACGAAAGCTTTAACCAGCGAGATAACCATCATATATAGAATTTTTGCAAAACTACTCTCTTTAATTTCATGCTCTTTGCAAAGAACTTCCTTTCTGGCCGAAACTTCCACGTGTATGACTTCTTTTCATATACAGTATGGTAGCATGAAACTGCTTCAGGGAGGGACGAAACGTAAAAGGAAATAAACGTTAAAATCCTTTCCTGAAAAACCTACCATTTGTTTTTCTGTTCTCTGCTCTGTCACATGTATGATCAATAGCACAAGAAAGGTGCCCTGTACGTGCAACAGAGTGATTGGTTAAAAATGAACGGAGAAAAGAGAGGGAAAGATAAGTAGCTACGGCCGAGTATGATTGAAAGCGCATTGAAATTTGAATGTGCGAACATCAACTTGACATTCGGGACTCCCATCTACCCGACTATGCGACAGACCAGCTTAAATTGTAACATAAATAAAACTACTGAAGAAAGGAATTAAAACAAATCCCTAAAGGATCGAAGAAAAAGCGATACAAAGGCAAAACGCAGCCTTCGGTTCAGTTTAGTTCACTTTGGAACACCTTGCAAGAGTAATTTGTTTAACAAGAGAAACGGATTATTTTATTTGATTTTTATACCCTACGCCACTAGTGGTGGAAGAATGTATTAAGTTTGTGTATATGTGTGCAACACCCAGAAGAACTTGCGATAGATTCACATTTTTTATTATACCGATCGTTTCTGAAAACGATTCCAAGTTGAGCTGCCCCTCTGTCCGTCCGTCCGTCCATTCGTCCGTTTTGTTCAACCTACAGTCCGCAATTTTCGAGATATTTCGATGAAATTTGGTACGCTGACGTTCTAAGCTTGTCTGTCCGTTTGTCCGTTTTGTGTTCTTTCGTTCAACCTACAGGTGAAATTTGTTGCACCGACATTTTTTGGCCCAAGGACAAACGCTATTGAAAATGCTTCGAATCGGAGCACTTCCTCGAGTTCTTTTCTTTCAAGACTATGTTGAAAAACCGTTATATGAATAACTGGATATTAAGCGAAATAGTACCGGGTATTTAATTGCGGGTCATGTATCACTCGCCATATAGTGTTTGCACACTTGTTGTTCTTATTTATTTTCTGATCTGCTCTTCATACATCAAAATAATGGTATTGTCGCTTAAAACCTTTTCCTTGCTATGTATAATATTTTCAGTGCACGCTTAAAAACATTTGCAGGCTAAACGCACTTTTTGAAACGAACGAAACCCAAATTCGAAAAATTTATTTTGCGGAGGTAATTTGTATAGAAGAAAGGAAGCGGCGGATTATTTTATTTGTATATATTTATTGTTATTGTTTTAAAATGTTGCCTACTACGTGTACTATTTGCAGTACACGCTCAAGTGCATTTGCATATCAAGCGTAATCTTTTAAATTAAGAAATTCGACTCCAAAAAGTAATTCTTGTTATGACTATTTTATGCGATATTATTATTATGTATACAAAGCTGTTTCGAGACGTGTACCGATAACGATAAGCGGAGCGTAGCAAAATATATTTATTTTATTTTTCTTTTCTCCTAAAAAAAAAAAAAAAAAAAAGTATTTATTCCATCCAAATTATAAAATTTGGTAGCCAACCGAAACCGAAAACGATACACGTGGCGTTGGAATGGCATCAACTCATAAACGGCTTGGCAGGAAACATGTTAAACTAATATTCAATTTGCTGGTAATCAGCAAAAGTAAAGCGTCGTTTAACAAAGTGAACCACCACTGAACAGTGCAAGTAAATAATATCCTTCTTGTTCTTTTTTTGCTTTTTTTATGATTTTGAAAAAGGCACGATCTGATGTATATCGAATAGCTATAAAAAATCAAGGTTTGAAAGATGACATTATAGCATGGTGTACGACGATACTAATCTTGCATCAGTAATACAACAACGAGGTATTTAACACAACTTCTTCTACTTTATTGTAAGAGAAAGAAAGATTGTTTAATTTTTATTTACTTATATTTTATTTTATTTCATTTCTTTTTTTCTTTTTTTTTTTTTTGTTTGTTTTGCTTTTTTTCGCCGAGTGATTTAAAATTTTTATATTTTCTTGGAAAAAAGGCAACTTAACTTAATGTTATTATAATGAAATATTCTGGTAAAGCTGTTTTTTGTTTTTGTTTTTTTTTTTGTCTTTCTTGTTTCTCTTTATATATTACGTACGCATATATATCTGCTAAATTTACCTGCTGATCTATTTTTAAAAGATTTGTCCTTCAACAAAAACACTTAAGTACGTACAAATGATGATGTTTGTGTCAGAAGATTCTCACACACAGTTTGACTATTTCAAAAATAGCAATAATTTTAAAGCACAGACAATAAGGCCTACATGCCGTTCATGCAAACAACTACGAAACGGAAATACTGTAAACTTCTTTTGCTTTTTTTTTGCTCGACGATAATCATCGTTTAAACGCCATGTATAGCAAAGCAAGTAGTGTCACATTGTACTTATATATATATATATATATATATATATATATATATATATATATACAAAGGAAAAAGCGGTTAAATAAGAGATAAATAAATAAATAAAAGTTTTAATAATGAGACTGAAATAAGAGAAGTAAGTAAAACACTATAGTACTACTACTATCAAGCTCAGTCGAATCGAATCGTATATCCATTCACAACATATAGACTTTTTGAACAAATGAGCGTGAAAATGAAAGAATTTTTTGCTGACACTAATTTTTAGGAGACGAGACCTTTAAATACCCATAATCAGTTTTTCTTTAGTTGGTCTAGTTTCCAGGATATCGAGACATATAGCCATTTCTAATAATGTCACAAACGTCATTCGCATTTCCGCAATACTAAAGAAACTAAAGCTATCTCGAAAAACCGCCGATATATTTTTTTATATTTTCATCTATAATTTCCGATTCCGTGAATATGTATTCGAAAATTTATGATACAGATATTCGTCAGTCAGTGTTAGAAACCCGATCGAAATCAGCCTGCAGATGGTTTCGACAAATATTTGGGTAGGAGGCTTTCCGAAATGTCTGCCCAGCATCGACAGAAAGCTCGAACTGAATATATGACAACATAATAGGGGTTTTTTCGCGGTTATCACATCGCTTCTAATCTACGAATGCAGCCTTGTCTATGGCCAGATCGCAACCACTTTTGAATCTCGCATCGATCGAGAAATGTTTTCGTCGAATTTCCGCTTTAACGATGTCACAAAGATTATGTCTTAGACTTCCTGTACGTATGAGTGCTTCTTTTTTTATACGTCAATTGCACCCTAACTGGCATTTGTACCAAATTTCAATAGAATTATTAAGGTTGTTCTTTATCTTCGTCTACGGAAAAATATTTTTCGATTGTTAAAATAAGTGGACAAGTTCACCAACGAACTCGCATAAAACTATGCTTCACGAATGAAACTTCAATTTGCGAAAGGTCGAGAAAGGCTTTTGTGGACAATGCACTGATTTTTAATTGCTACAATTGTTTAAAAAAAAAAAAACTAGTTGATGGCGATGAACTTCCGTACATCCGTCCACGTCTACCAAGGGCAACGCTACGTTAAGGGGATCAAAAATTTTTTGCTTAAAATCGTTGGGTCGTATTTGGTGCTCAAATACGTCCCGCTATAATTGTACTCTCGAAACTCTTTCACCGGCAACTCAACTACGTACAACATGAACGAAATTCTATTCATCTCGTTTAGCTTCATCCGACTTGTGATTGTATTTGAGACGCGAAAAAAAACTTTACATTGTTCGAGAGATAAAATCGTTTCGAAAAGTTAGTAAGCATAACTCCTTAATCGCTGGGGACATTGACACAGATACGAGTTGAGGTGTCACCAAGCAAGCCATGTGCAAGGAAAACTTTTACTGCCTTCTGCAGACAATACCGCAAATCTACCTTGAAACTGCATCCAACACGTTATCTTATTTAGTCACTTTTGTATGAAAAACAAGTAAAGTTATTTGACACAACTCATCACGTAAAGTGAATGTATGCGCATGAACAGCGTCGTGGTAGTAGATAATTTTTTTGCAAATTCTTTGTGTATACGAAAATTTGGAAGGACACTTCTTGTAAGCCATAAATTATTTATGAAAAGTACTTTGTAATATTTTTCATTTTCTTCCCAAATGGTTAAGCGAGTATGGGTTGAAATGACTTTTAAAATTTACCTGCGACATTCGGTCATATATGTTTACATTGACATATGAGATATTGACGTGAAATTCGATACAGATGCAAGTTCAGATGCCATCAATCTAAGAAAGGAAAAACTACTCTCCGGCCGCGCCATTTACAAAGAAATGTTTTACTGCATTTTGGAAACAATGATATAAACGTACCGTGGAACTGACTTCGATACCTTATCTTAATTGCTCGCTTAGGTATGCATTTAAATCTTTAGATGAGAAATGGGTTACGTTATGTTTCTCAGCTCACCACCTAAAGTGAATATATATATGAAAGGTATGGTAATAGACAATTTCTTCGCAATTTTATTTGTGTGTACGAAAATCCGAATGGATATTTCTTATAATCCATAAATGATCGATGGAAGTACTTTGAAATGTTTTTCCATTTTCTTGCCCGATTGTTAGGTGTGTGGGGATTTTTAAAATTTGCTTTGACATCGACAACGATTTAATGCGTATATCTTACGGTTTGTAGTTTCAAGAACTCTTGTCAAAAGATACAGGTCGGGCAGACAAAGAGAAATATGAGATGTGTGGAAATCTCTGACTCAGGGAGTTAAAAACCATCTGACAAATTTTGTTTTATCATTCATTAGCTAGGGATAGGATAAGAGCAGAAGTTAATTGAATTGAGAAATAAAATAATCGATCTGCAGTATTTTTAATTTCATTTATCAATAATCACGACATTCTATATCAGGGATTCAGCACTAATTAGATGAAGAAAAGCCACATCTACATATTTCATAAGCTTTGTGGTGTATCTCTCTCAGTGGAAGAACAAGTGAAAAGGATAAAGTGAGACACGGCCCAACACTAAATGCCGTACCTCACCACACAACTATTTGTATGTATATATATATATATATACTTTACACAATAATCTGTTATATAGGAAGTGGTCGGATCCCAAGCATTTTCAATAGCGTTCGTCCTTGGGCCAAAAAATGGCGGTGCGACAAGTTTCACCCGTAGGGTGAATAAAAGAACACAAAACGGACGGACGAACAGACAAGCTTAGAACGTCAGCGTACCAAATTTCATCAAAAAATTTCGAAATTTACGAACTGTAGGTTGAAAAAAAAAGGACGGGTGGACAGATCAGTGGACGATCGATGCATCAAGTTTCAGTAAGACATCTCGAAAATGCCGACCTGCAGGTTGATAAGTAGGATAAGAAAACAGGACGGGCAGACAGTCGCCTTCTGAATCGATAGGTAAAATGAAAAGTGTGTCGATATCAAGTCCTTGTGGGCATTGCATTAATCCGCAAAAGCTTAACGTACCATCCTTGTACCACAAGCGGTATAGGATATACTAAGTAATCCTTTTTCAGTGACAAAACTTCCTCTCGATAAAAACTGATCACCTATTCTAACTGACAAAGAGGTAAATATTGAATTGCTAAAGCTATCGGAAGCCGCATTTCCCACTGTCCGTTATATACACTTGTAATATATCATTGTGTCCTTGCTATGTTTAATTAGACATTAAGACGCAATATATGGACAAAATGATTTCAATGGGATTCTAATCCCGATAATTGTGATCTTAAGCTTCGTAGAGAGACAGATAAATTTGGAAAAAACATTTTTTTTTTCGAAAGTAAGAGATCTATAAGTGCGTTTATGTTTCATCGACGTAAGCGAGCAACGAAGCGTGTCAAAGACTTAGCCGACCTTCACTTTGTACTTTGTATGGAAAGTTCAGAATGGCATTTGTGCCATGTGTGTTTCTTGTTAACCTTAAAAGTTCAGTTTAAGCCAAAAAAATATTCTTTATTTATAAACACTTTCTCTTCTTCAATGACGTAGATGATGTAGATTTTAAAAATAATATAAATTTAATATTAACACTGAATATAAGCATGAATTGATTCAACTTTCGTTTGATTGCACAAAATTTGTAAAATTTTTATGAAACGTAAAGTTTCGTAAGACAATTGCAAGTATACATTACACACATACATTATCAAAACAGGCAACAGTACAATAAAAATGATATACGTAGATAGATAAGTCATTTATAAAACGTCGAATCCACGAATATTGTCCACGAAGCATTTTTCAATTTAATTACTTAAACTAACATAACACACCGTAGGTGCAGAAATTTTGTAAAAATAGAATTCTACGGAAATTTTTGTGGAAACATTTTTGAAAAAGTTCAATAACCAAGTTTGTTATACGTATATATACGTATATATATATATATATGTATGTATAATAGCATTCCGTGAGTTGTGAAAAAATGTATATATTTTGCAATAATTTGAATTAATAATCCATTCAATACAATCAAGCAAACACACACACAGACACACACATACATATACACACATACATACATATGTATACATATAATAATGTCATTAAAATTACAAAATAACATAACCAGCCAGTTAATGACCACACACATGTGTAAAAACATTAAACCACGTTGTATGCCAAAGAGGAGAAAGATTATGAAAGAAAGAAACAAGGAGACGCGGAGGAAACTGAATTTGTCATATTTCGTTTATATATATATATATATATATATGTATATATATACATATATATATACAATATGTTAAATATTATAATTTTGTACAATTGTGTGTATACGTGTATTACATTTGATCGTATGTATGTATGTATATTAAACTTATCAACATGTGAACCACACGCAAGCAAATTTCATAAAACAATTAAAGATAAAAACAACAAAAACAATAACCACGACGGAATTGGAGTAAATTTGTTTGCATTTGTTACTTGATGGTTGGTGGGCGTTTTATGTCGACACATCATCATCATCATCGTCGTCATCATCATCATTATCATCATCATCATCATTGTCGTCATCATTATCATCATCACTATCATCATCATCATCATCACAAACAGCATTATCAACTTAATTGTAAGGCTAACAAGAGAAGCATATTTAAAATCTTCAAAATAACAGCAACAAAAAGCAATTGTTGTCTTTAAAAATAGGTGGCAATGTGAGGCCTTATGTATATGTCACAGTAATTTGAAATTGATAGTGACATTAGATGATAAAATGGAAAAAAAATACATGTATATACATGTATATGTATATGTACATATATGTATATATATATATATATATATATATATATATATATATATATATACATATACATAAGAAAATTAAAAAAAGAAAAAAAAAACATGGACGGATGACTAACGCTTAATGCTAGAATTTCGAGCATATGTTTGCATTTCATTCCATCGCTGCCTTTCGATTTCTATACACAGGTACTCTATGAAAAATTGTAAGCCCTCTTCTATTTATTGATTTCATGATCGTAAGCCACATATAGGGATGGATTAAAGCTGTGTTTCTGCTTAGTCTCAAAGATTTTAGATACACCATCGAAACACAAGGATGGAAACGTTTGCTCCTTGAGTTTGTGGCGTTTAGAATAACGCATTGAGTGTCTTACACTCTATGAAGATGTTTGATCGGCGGCATACGCATCCCAATCCATTTAACCGTCTGCTGTTGAAAAGATCATGTTGCCAAAAGGATCTATTAGAAACTTAAAATTTGATATGGATGGATGTCGTTTAATGATGACAGATCGACTTTCAAAAGGGACGTAAGTTGCCCGAAGTAAGCAACAAGGAATAACTTCCACAAATATTGATTACTGGACTATAATTCGCTGTAGAGAGCTTTTATTTATGCCCTTAAGAAGGAAGCGTTGTATAATCGTTCCACTTGATTAACTGCCGTGCCCACATTTAATAAAAAAATATTTCACAATTATTACAGTAATAGGTAAATAAAATCCGCCTTAAGGCGAATAAAATTTTCTTCTTTTTTGTTTTTTTTTAAATTCTTAATAAATGGATTTATTTCTGCCTATGGTAAATTCTTGAAAACATCCCTCTACACCGGCCTATATTTATTCACATAACGACCTTTCAAAATGAGAGATTGCATGGGAAGTGACCTAAAAACTGGTGCGATCCGAACCGCTTTCAATAGCATGGCAAAAGCATGGCATTGGCACACCGACGTTCTATACAAAATATCTCGAAAGCTACGGTCTGTAGGTTGAGTACAAGAGAACAAGACAGACAGAAAGATAGACGGACGCATAGAGAATTTTTAATCGGTGGTCCTATATCAAGTCTATTTCTTATAACTGATGTACGGTATAAGAACTCATTGATTGAAAAACAATTTTTTTTTTTTGTAGGTCTTCTATACGTACAGGCACGACGATAGTGAGTTAGGGTTATAGGTAGAGAAGGATGGAAAGAGAGAATAGGGTTTGTGTCCGTTTGCTTTAAATGTCGAAACATCAGGAAAGACGGGAAAGACTCCTACTGGTAGACTGTTCCAAAGGCACACAGTGTGATTAAAGAATAACGAGTCGCGAGTTAGTGCGTCGTACGATGTATATGTAATTCCAGGACTTGGGCTCTTAGAAATTCTGAGTGTAATATTGTTAAAGGATCTGATTGATGGACAAATCTCTTTGATCTCTGTAAAATAGATGCCGTGAATGTACCTATAGATGAGCACTGCACAGCCCTCATTACCTAGATCCTTGAGGATATTGAAAGTTTTGGACAAGCTTTTGTGAAAAATGCTATGCATATGATTATCTATTAAATCCAATTAAATAAAAGAAAAACAAAAACAAAACGTCTCATAAAAATAAACAATAAGAACAATTCTCAGAACAGAATTGGGATTTGAACCCGATACGTTTGATAATAGATGATAATAAATTTCAAACGTAAAATTGGCAACATTGCTTTTCTTCTCAGAAGAGAAAGAGAGAAAGAGAAAGAGAGAGAGAGAGAGAGAGAGAGAAAGAGAAAAGAAAAAAAACCAACAAAAAAAAAGAGTTACGTACCAAATCTATATTATATTTGATTATATATATATATATATATATGTATAGACGGAAGGCATGAACAGATATGGATATATAGAAAAGGAGAGAAATAGAAACAAATGTATAAAATTTTATGCACATACACATATATTTATATACATATGGTCATATACAAGTCTATATATAAATGTATGAGAATTGGAGCGATTTGACTGTTTCTGTGGTGTCACTAACACAACAACCAATTACGAATTGAATCTGTCAAAAGTCGCTACAACATACCAATCTAAACGAGAAATACATACATACATGCATACATACATTCATATATATTCCGCAAATACAAAACAAATGGCAACGAATCACGAAAGCTGAGGAAAACAAAATTGTGATGCCAAAGCTCGATGAAAAAATATATGTATGTAACAATAACACAATAGCGAACATGAATGACAACAATCAAATATAAATACATTTGTTACGCGTGTAGAGCATATTCATCGTTTAGAATTAGTTCTGTGTGAGATATTTGGTAACCTTTTTACGCATTCACATAAACATATATTTACAAAGGTATTATCTATCTATGTTTATATATATATATATATTTAGTTTTGATACCAATACTATTGGTCTTTGTATAACGAATGATCATCAAATGCTTTATATTAAATCAGCTGTTTTGACGGTATTTTGTATGTGCTTTTGTTTGTTTCTACATATCAATGTGAAAGGCGAACGTCAATTGATTTAACTTGAATAAAAATAGATATGAATATACACACACACACACGCGCGCACACACACACACACACACATGTGCGTGTTAAATGACGATGAGACGGTCAAACACATTTAAATATATATTAGCAAGCAAAACCACCAAAAATGTAGCGAAAACGAAAAAAAAGAAGAAACCAACAGTACCTTAAAAAAAGTTATAATCATCGAAATTCAGATCAAAATAGCACGTGTTTAAATTTTACATAGTTTCACTGTATGTATAGTGTAAATATTTAAAACGGAATTTAAATAAAACACACACACACACACACACACACACAAAAATGTTTTTTCAAAAGAGAAAGAAACGATATGTATGTGATCGTTTTATAAACCAAATGAAAAGTTAGTTAAAGAATAGCGGTTAAAGAGAAAAACAAAAGAAAAGGCAAAGTAAGAAAACAGGTGCATTCACTTTTGAAGACCTCACACGCATACATTTTGATATTTAAGAAAAACTAATAATACATTTGTTACCTGTGTAGCCATGTGACAAGCAGTACTAATTGAAAGCAGAGAATTTTACTCATTTTATATGTAAATTAAACATACATGTATACATACCAAACTAAATGTCAAATATCATTATAAACGAATATTGACCGCCTTTGGTTATCAGTACGATATCATAAACTTAAACCCGAAAGATGAGCTAAATATTTGATATTATTATACGAAACTCTTAGATCTTGATCATATACAATGATAATGATCATATATATATATATATATACACGTATTACGATACGTTCAACTCATATAAACGTGCAAAGCCAATCTTAGCTATCTGCCAGTGTGTGTTTGTCTATTTTTGGGTGCACCTATCTGTCTGTCTGTCTGTCTATCTGTCGATTTGTCTCTCTCTCTCTCTCTCTCTCTCTTTCTCTTTATTTCTTTCTCTCTCTCCCTTTTTCTCTTGTTCGTGTAGGTGCGTGCGCGCGTGTGTGTGTGTGTGTGATTGAGTGGTCTTAATTGGTCTTTCACACAGCATTCAAATAACTCGAGCAAAAATTTTTCGGATAATTTCCGATTAAAAGAATTTGAAGAGCATTTAATAAATACATTAAAATCTTTAGATATTTCTTCACTTTTGTGATCGTACGCCTTCTTTAACACGCTCTAGAAAACTAATCGGAATATACATGCCCTGAATTAACGCATTACCTATCAAGCTTTTTATGAGTATATGCCATTTCTATGCCACGTGTACTAATTTCAATACACGCTAACAACTTCAATGATTTTGGAGAAAAACCTACTTCTGAGCTGGGTACATGTCTTAAATGGTATTGTAAAAGTCATTATGTCGCATAAGTTTATGATAATAATAATAATAATAATAATAATTCATTTTTATTTTGTCATAGTTTTATTCGTAAAATTTTGATTGACACACAAAGTTACCTTATCGTGTACTGAAAACGGCACATGCGGTATGAAATATATATTAAATGTATGCATCAAATTTTAAATCGATCTGGGAATGGGACTGGCCTATTCTTTGCCGCAGCTCTAGTGACCACTCTGCACTAGTAGCACACTTTACCGATTGATCATACCTTCACTATTACTTACCGACTTTTGTTGAGGAATTTTTAAAATTGCAATTTTTTTCGTGTTCGTTAATGCAAAATCATAAAAACTAGCGCAGACAACCTAGGAACAAACTCGTATGACCGGCGGCTTATACGTCCTAAAAAGTTCCAACTATAGCGGCAGAAAAATACCTTTAAACGTCACATAATATCTGAATTTATTATGCCTTTGGGAATATATTTTTATATCTGAGTATACCCTACACCATTTGTGGTAAAAAGGTGTGTTAAGTGTGCGCGGACATATACAATACCCCGAAACGGCTTGATGCAGCCTCACCTTCCATTACATCAATCCGATTTAAGCCGATTTAAGCTTGTCTGTCCGTCTGTCCGTGTGACGCCTGTCCATTTAGTATTACGAACACAAAAAAATGGCAATTTTAACGGAAACACGGACAGCCTTTTGACTTGTGACGGCTATACTGTGATGCTCAGCATCAAACTGTTAGTGAAATAATTAGCAACAAATATAAATGACGTAAATGAGCCGAGATCATGAGCAATAACTTGATGATTTACTTGCAACACAAGTAGGTGGGAAAGGAGAAGGTTGAAGCACTAGTGCTAGGAAGAGCCGGATGAGCAAAAAGAGGAAGAGAGAAAATAAGCCAATAGATAATTCATTCAAAATTCCCGCAACTCATAGTCTGTCTTGCTAATCTGTAATAAAATTTCAATGTGTTTTTTTTTTTTAAATCTTTAAACTCTAAACTACTTAGTACGCGAGAAGAAAAAACCCAAAAACTTAAAAAATAAAATACATAATATACATACCTACATATACATACCCATGTAAAACAAGAAACATTAGAAATAAATGAAATAAACTGAAACGGCCTTGGGTGAGTTTGATTGAAGATAGCAGCCTATCGCATGGTAAGCTTAGTTAAGCTTAATAATGATTTCAAAGTTAGTCAGATCGTTAACAAAATTAACCAACACTTTTACATTAAACACAAACAAAAAAGATATAAATATAGTTTTTTGTACCCATCACAAGGGCATGTAACTAAAATTCCCACATGTTTTGCAAAACGTGCTCGTGTTCATCAGAAACTATTCAAAACCCTATCAAAGACGGTTGTAATTGCTAGGTGCACACTTATGCGACGCAGATTTAAGAAATAGATGGCACACCATAGCAAGCTGAAGTATAAAGATGTGATGGAATATACTCGGATATATCGTTAAAGGGTGCCATTGATTTATAGCACCGAGAGAGAGAGAGAGAGAGAGAGAGAGAGAGAGAGAGAGAGAGAGAGAGAGAGAGAGAGAGAGAGAGATTCGTTCTTACTATTGATTACGAAATCAAAATTACAAAGAGATTAATTAACAAACTTTCTTGCCCTCAGTTGAACTACCGAAATCACTTAAATCGATCTCTAAAGGTTGCCATCTCCTATATCGTTCGTGTCGTTCGTAAATATTGTTTGCATCACGTTACTACCTATGCGTGTGGATGCTAATCTTTTGTTATTGTATATGTCGCGAGCATAACTATGTTATGCATTGAGTATCTAACGTTATAGATATGCAAGAATTTACAGATGACATGTTTTTTACACGTGCACAGCGCCAACATACTTCTTTACATTTACTTACCTTGTTACGCTGACAAGGCTTACTTACTATGCAAGTATTTGTTATGAAAAACAACTTCACTTTTTCCTAAAAGCAAATCATTTGCCTTTTATTTTTTTAAACCAATTCATCTGCAAATGGAAATTTTTTATAGAAATTCTTCAGTTTTTTATTTCCGGAAGAAATGCTATCGCGGAAGTCCGATATCCAAATGAACCACAAAGTGCAATTATTTGTACTAACCCCAAGACCCTAAGACTAAACGGATATGAATTAGTCAGTGAGCAAAGATCATATTAATATGTACATAAAGAGACATTAACCGTTTATTTTAAAACCAGCACAAGATGGGATGATAGACACACCTTTGATTATATGAGAAAGTGATACTGAATCGATTTAAGCTTGTCTGGCCCTCTGTCCGCCTGATCGTATTCTTTCCTTGTGTTCAACATGTGATATGTTTCGATGAAATTTGGCACACTGACGTGTTTCGCCCCCAAGGATGAACGCTATTAAAAACGCTTCGGATCGGTCCATTTTTTCGATCACTCCCAATAAAGAATTGCTTTTTTCAAAGTTTCTCCCTGCCAAAGTCGCTGAACACGAGTCTTTCAACATTCTAAATTAATATAAGAAATTTTGTTCGGCTGTGCAAATTATTTGTACGTCCTGTCGTCCATATAACATTTCTCATGACTAGTAAGCCCTTGAGAGAAAGGTTTAATACTTTCTAATGAAAACTGATCCACAGTAGCAATTTAGAGAAATAAATTAATCGTAGAGAGTTCGCATCAGACAAATCTATTTTTAAAACCCCAAGGTATATGGGCAGTTATCATGAAAAGCAAACCCTTATATGGAGAGAAAGATTATTTTCTAGTTTTTTTATGACGGAAACTGGAAAATAGTAACATTCGAAGGCAGTAAATTAAGTTTACAGGATGTGGGACATCCTCCAATATGCGAGCTTTCATGAAAAGTATGACGCGTGCATACTTGTACTAGGGGAAGTGGTGAAGTGTATCTCAATGCTCGACCTCTCGACTATAATGTCCCTATGCATGTCACTACATACTAAATATTGTTTTTCTCTTACGAATTATTTTATAAAACAAAATTAACATGACAATGCATGGAAATATCGAAAGAAACGGATTGATTTCCATCATCCAATTCATTTGAACGAAGACAGTATAACTAATACTTAATAATTTTGTTATATTTCCGCTAAGAATTTCACAAGACATTATGTCTGCCGTTGTAATATGATGAGTAGTAGGTAGATGAGGATTTACTGGTCAAAACATTTACAACTTAATTCAATGAGACTAGAAACGATAAATATTATTTATACATATAGATTTTAATTTGAATTTTTTATTCGTATTGCAAAAAACGAATTTATTTCAATTTCAAAGGTATTTTATTACGTTGCAAATATTTCGAATTCCCAGACCAACGTCAGCCGCTATCACATAAAACCATAATGATGATAATGATTATGACTCTTTAAAATTGTGCAGACCTTATATGAGAAAAGGTAGGTATAATAAATAATTCATACTACAGAGAGACAAGAAGCAGCAGAGAAAAGAAGCAGCTAAGGAAGGAGTATAGACTTTGGAAGAAAAATCTTCGATACCCATTATCTGAAATGAATGTATAATAAGCAAGAGAACTGATTCATCTTGCGACGAACTTTCGATTCCCTCCATCTTAAGAAAATGGTAAATAAACCGAAAATATATAAAATCAAAAACCTTTTTCCATAGTTTGCAGACTAGTACTAGTTGCTCGATCGTTATTGATTTCCATATCGAAATTAATAGATATCTTCGTCAAATCGTAAATACATATATGTAGTGAAGGAATATGTTGGAAGATGTGGAAAAAGATGCAGAGCCCATTCCAGCGAACCAGTCTGCGTGTCTTTGAAACCATCTACTTGCGGTCGTCTTTGCTGCCGTTCTCTCTCCACTCTACCCTTTATTTGTACTCCTTCCTAACCAACGATGTATCTGCTCATATAAAGGACATCCCCTAACTGGCTGATCAAATATGAAATCATTTTTATACGCATCATCAAAGGATGAGAAGTATATTCATGTTGTCAAAACGTCTGCAACGCTCAAAGGGAAGCTCGAGAGACTCCACAAAGTATATACATATTCTTGATTAGCATCAAATTCTGAATCGGTTTAAGCATGTCCGTCTGTCTTTTGTAAATTTTCTCCTAACTGCAAAAATAAATAAAATGTCGATATCAAATTTGGCAAAACAGTTGCATGCAGGTTGGTATTGAAAATGGGGCAAATCGGTTTAAGGACACGCCTACAGTACCACGTAAACTGAGAAGACAAAAATTCTTTTTTTGCTCTTTACTCATAAACTATAGCAAATAAATTTACAAAACTTTAAAAGTGTATTCTATGGTCGACAGTGTAATGCCTGCACGAAAATTAGAGAAATTAACCATGCTTACCCAATATTGTAGGGTATCAAAGTTTAATTTATTTATTTCTCAATACCTTTAAAACACACAGAAGCAAACTTAAAAGACCTCATAATGTATATATATACTTGGTCAGTTCCGAGTTCCGACTGCACTTAAACATGCCCACCTGTTCGTTTGTCTGTCTGCACAACTGTGCAGTATCTGTGGTAAACATTTCGCAGCACAAGTTTACAAATGATTTAGAAAATGATCCAAAACGGTTCAAAGAACGCGCCTACAGCGCCCACACGCCTATGCAACAAAAATTGTGAACAATGTGTGCTTTCCGTTCGTTTGCTTGTCACTCGGCGTGGACATTTGACGTCGTTTCGTCGGGAGCATCATCCCTTCAGTGACCAAAGAAAAAAAAAAAAAAAAAAAGCAAAAAAGAAGGAAGAACGAAGAGATATTTTGTAAAATTTGCATGTAACTGAGAGAAATATTTAAAATTTTTTATTTCTGACAAAATTCCATAGCTTCTTCACACATGTGAATAAACGTTAACCAGGTATCCGAACCGGTTTTAAGCAAGCATGGATAGAAAAATCCATATTTTCTCTATAAGCTTATGCCACGCTGAGTATTCCAATAAAAGATGCCAATACCACAGGCAGACGGACAAACATTGGAAATTTTTCGTTGATCAATGCAGACTATCTACACCATGTTGACATAAGTTCATCCTCCATGTATTTTATATTTACGTATAAACTTCGTTCGAAAAAAATCATTTTAAAATTTTAAATGTTTTTCGTTTAAAACGTTTATGAACAGTTAGTTTATGCGGATTGGTAATTGAAATCTAACGGAATGAGAATACAAGTTTCGCCTGAGCAGACCCCGACTACCAAGTGCGTGTTCTATGAGTTCACAGAATTCTCAGGTGCGGTGAAGTTTTCTCTGGTCGTACCTATAGTGGGTGTTGAGTCGGTAAAGTCATAACACCCACCGATTGCACATACATTCACTAAGTGGCAACCACCACCAACTCCCAAGATCTTTCTCGTTCCTCTCTTCTCTCCAACAAACAGTTTCTAAGCGAGAATTTTTTCATAAAAATAAATAATAAAATTTAAAAAAAAAATAAAATTATTTTTTAATAATTTTTTTAAAAATTTTCATAAATAAAAAATTTTTAATAAATTTTTAATAATCTTTTAAAAATAAAAAAATTTGATGTTTGTCTCTTCGAAGATAAAAGTAAAAAATAAAAAGATATTGATTAAGAATCTATGCACAAAGCTTTAAGGTTATAACTTAGAAAATATTATTGCCATTCATTAATTATAAGAGGTATTGGGCAAGACGGATGGATCATCGTGATGATCGATATACACGCGTGTATATGCAATTTTATTAATGCATAATTTTAATCACACATAGGATAGACTTGACGCCCCCTCATACTGACAAATAAACGCAATAATAATAATAATGATGCAAAAATTACATATAACGAACGTCCTCATACATTATCTAATATAATAGATGTCATCGTATATCTAAACATTTACTTACATATGCTCACACATACGATGTACCATATGCGCAGCAATAACTATATCTTTCTAATGAATTATTGCACATATTTATTGCAATAAATGTTGCACTCAATGCACATTTTTAATTGTATTTAAACAAATGTTGTATTTTTTTATTTTTTTTTTTTTAGTTTCAAAAAAAAAAAAATAAAATTAATTGTGCCAAATGTAATTAATTTCATTATGGATTTAAACAATTATAAATAAATTTATTAGGCGGGCATCATAATTAAATTAAAATGAAATAATTTCGATAATAAATAAATAAACAAATATACGAATAAAAAAAAAAAAATATAAAAAAATAAAAACATATTAAAAAATTAAGAAAAAAAATCCTGAGTAACAATTTATAACAATTAAGAATTAAGAACGAGATATATTACAAGTCTTGAGATCTGCCCATTTCCTTCTCTTCTCTCATCACCTGCTCACTTACCTACTTAACTATCTACCTATCCACCTACCTGTCTACCCATCAAAACGTTGAATCGTAGGCAAAAAAATGGAATCAGAAGGAATCGTGACCGTCTTGGACGTATAGAGAGAACATCTCCTGAGCGCTTGTTCATATTAAAAAGAAAAAAATGCTGGAAAAACAAAAACAAAAATATACAGATTCGTACTAGGACTTGATAAAGTCCATAATTCCTTTTTAACCCTTTAGACAAGGTTGCGATTTCTTCAATTAACTGCTAACAGCGTGATGCGGTTCATTTCTCTTTGTCCATGTAGTAAACAGAGAAGAAACTCACGTCAGAGATTTTGAAAACTTAAGAGAAATAATCGAATAATCGGCTCTTTGATCCGGTTTTGGTCCGCGCTGGCTCGACTGTGACACTTAATGAATGCACTGCCACACGATATTGTTTTTTCGCCTCGAAATTAATGCTATGAACGTGGACGTGGCAGTGGGCCTTGATGGCATCATTTGGCGCACAACTCGGCGCGCTATTCCGTGATTATTGCAAAATGACGCTTCTTGTTGATATGTTGATCCTATATGTTTATAATATTTTTTAATATAATGCCTTAACAATATTGGACTTGATATTGCGTTTGTGGCCTCAAAAAATTGAAAGTGAACTTTCAGCAGCGAGCCCGCTGGAACAGGCTTACTGCAAACAATTATATAAAAGTACAGATCGCTCTTATCTTTGATATTAGTTGGAAGGGGAGAGAGACCTTCAGAAGATCATCAAAGAATTCCATATGAGCTTTGCATTCTCAGGCACGTAATCAGTCGAAACAATTTCGCCGAGGTTTTTAGAAGCTTTGCACGCAAAGCTATATATAAATTGCGTCCACACCCAGATCCTTTTACAATATTTGCTCTGCCTATGTCGATTCATTTGTGGTATTGCCATGATGACAAGAGGTGAGTTAACGAATGACTTTGACGTTCATCAAGCACATTGCTATTCTCTACAACCTCAACTGGCATAGTCAATGTATATACACATCCGCATAGCCTTGGTTCTCTATGCCCCTTATAAATAGAAATTATAATATAATCTCCTGATAAGTTGCACTTAACATAATGTTATTTAACTTATCACGCTATATATATATATATATATATAAAGCAGAATTTTATTAAAACTAAAATCTAACGATTTCTTTGTGTGCCGTTTCGGTTTTTTTGTTTCTTCCCCCAACGAGTTCAATACCATTCAAGTTCAATGGCTTGAATGAAAAAATGTACAATTTTCAACAAATTTTTATTTTTTAATTCTTTTTTTTTTTTTTTTTTTTTTTTTTATTCTTTTTTCGATTTTATTGAAACTCAGCACAATGATGTTTAGCTGTAGATGGTGACGGTGCGCCATAACCACAATAACGGATTGAAGGGGCTTAGGGAAGATATGCAAAAAAAGATATTTGTTAAAGAGCAGAGAAGTGTGAAAAGGGGAAGAGGTAAGGAAACGTGTATATGCGAAGTCTAATATTATTATTTTCGTTGTTGTTGTTGTTGTTGTTGTTGTTATTATTGCTGTTGGTAAGACAAGTTTAAAAATTCGAAAAATGTGAAGAAAAAAAACCTCAACAAAAAGGAAAAACAAAGTGTTGCCCAAAATATTTAAGCTAGAATTACAACACGTTCGAGAGTAAAAGAGGGGCAAAAACAAAAACTGCGCATATTTGCGTATTTGAATAAACAAGAAAACCATTGCACAAAAACTAAAATCAAAATATATATGAATTATATAAATGTATGCCCTTGAACTTTGCATACTAAATGAAGGAAAAAAAAAAAAAAAAACAACAATACGTACAAAATGATACCAAATATTAAAAACGAACCGAAACACAGTACAGTAGGGAAATGAAACTACAAAAAGTATACAAGAAATCGTTCACAGCCCCTTGGGTAATCGCACAACTGTACTTGCTTGCGAGCGAGTACATGTCATGTTCCGTAATTCGAAGGAAGGAAAAAACAAAAAAAAAAAAACAAACAAAATATGTATATATGTACATATGTATGTATTTAAGAATTGTTTTCTCAAAGCAAAACAATTTGCTTTTCCCTTCCGATACAACCACCAAATATTTACGTACCTAAAACAACTGCTCACAACAGTCATACAAAGAAAGGAAAGAAGAAAAAAAAAAACAGAAAAAGAAACGAGTCCTTTAAGAAAGTCCTGACAGAATTCATTTTGCACAGCTGGCATTTTAACGAAAATTTCATAACAAAAGGTAAAGAAAAAGATATGCACGAAAATGAATGTGCGTGTTTGTCTTTCTGTCGGTATGTCTGTTTACATATATATATATATATATTTGTCTGTCTGTCTATCTGTCCGTCTGTCCGTTGTTACAGGTAAAGAAGGAAACAACCACCACAAAGGGCAAAAGGTATTTAACGTGAAGGTTTCTTTTTCGCCTCTTTCTCTTATCGATAAATAAACAGAAGTTTATCGATAGTTCTTAGTACATAAAAAAAAAAAAAAAATATATATATATTATAAGAAATTATTTCAAACTATTTACTGCATTAGAGAATTCCAGCATACAGCTGCAAAACTTCCGAGTTATTGCCTTATGCAAATTTATATCACGTTTAATTAAAAGCAACTAAAGGGGTCAAATTCTTACTCGCTCTTACAATTTCGCTTTCCGATTGCGCTACGAAAGGTGTTCAACACACACCGTACAGTTGAGGTTGGTGGCTATGCGATGCAAACAGACATGCACTTGTTCTCGATCTTTTTCTCAATTTATCGGTTTCCAGCTAACTAAGGCCCAAGGGCAATTAGAAAACATATATACATAGATAGATAGAGAAAGAAAAGACAAGAAAAATGGCGATTATTTGGAACGAAACGTAGTTAAGCATATTTTTGAAACACAAATAAACTAAGAGATTAAAAATTCAATTTGATCAACACTTCTTTAAGTGCTTTATAAACCTTACGATGCATTGGCTGCTTTATATTACTTATCGATATAAGGACTGATTAAATATATATTTAAAAAAAAAAAAAAAAAAAGTTATATATTTATTAAAATATTTTTTTATGAGGCAGAATTTTCAACACCATCTTTAATAACATCTTGCACGCATTGCTTAGGACACATATTCTGACTTTCAAATCTTTCCTCCTTGTCTTCGGTTTTGTAAAGTTCTATATCGCACTGCATCCCTTAGAAGATGGAGAGAGAGAGAGAGAGAGAAACATATTTAATAGCAAGAGACTCTCTTGCATTTTTTCAATATTATCGAGGAAAAATGTCTCTGCTTTTCGTATATTCAACCGTAAGGACTTCTAGCCAAGTACTAGGATCAAAACAAAATATCTTGCTTCGTTCGCAAGATTATATACAAATGGCATGGCAAAAATAAAAATATGTTTTGCATTAATAAGAGCAGAAATATTTTTGTTGTTTGCATCTGTCGTAGTCTTTCCTTGTCAACAAGGTTGGTGTTGGTTGTATGTGACGGCCGTCAAGATGTGTAATTTCGTTGTGAAGGATTGCTGCCGTTGCTTCCCCTTCCATTGAGTATTTGTTGATTTTACAAAATAAAAGTCTCGAAAATTTTTACAAAACATTTGCAAATTTTTTAAATAATTCAACAAATCATAGCCAATATTTCATACTATTTTTTCGAGAATGTTCTCAAGAAAACGCATTTTTAGTGAACGTTGCATGAGAAGACATTTTAGTACAAATTTTTAGAACGAGCTTCACACTATACAGCATTTCACTCTATCAATTAAAATAAATGTGCACAATTACACAGAAGAGCCTCGCATTTCAATTGACTTCCGCTCAGCTATCCTTATAATTCAATTCACTAAGTTATTGCGAAAAGTAGTGGTACAACAAATTATAATGTCACGGAGAATAATATTCACATAATCTTTCAGGTTAGCTGTTGACTGGATGTAATCATATCGTATATTTAATTTTTTTATTTGTCCGAAAATATGATTTACATTTTATAAAAAATGTAATTTTAACTAAAGCGTTATTTGTACCTTAAATTTCTATCATTTCAATGGATTGCTAGGTAATCATCATTTAAATAGGGCCGCCTACTTATTATCGACATATCGACATTATATGACAAAAAAAAAAAATAATTTTTAATAAGATTATGTAAAATTGCATGAAAATGCTTTTAAATCAAAGCCACCAACACTTAATCGCGTATACTCTCACAGCTATTGCATTGTAAAGATGCAATTATTAGATTAATGTACTCGAATTTTTACTCGACATCTCAAAGCCGATCGAGTTCTTGATTGACATCGAAATTATTATTTTCTTCTATATATACAGATATTAACATTCGCAATTATTTTATAAATATAATCATAAAAAAACTATATATATGTATAGTATATTTCCGGACAAGAAAAATTCAAATGTTAACGATAACATCGGATAGTGTGGCTACAATAATTATATATATTACATTTTTTGCACATATGTACAATAGTTATATACAGCTCAACATGTTTTTGTGCGGTATTTTTTTATGCGAGAGAGAAGGAGAGAGAGAGACAGAATATTTGCATTTTAGGCTACAACGAGTCATATTGAATTGTGCGACCACGTACAGTTTAATCATTCATCTTATTTTGAAAGAACTTTTTCGCCACTTCGTAAAGCTTGCATTAAGCGTGACTAAGGTGAACTTTGGTTTCACGGACCTCGTCTACCGTATAAAGCAATTTTTCTTTAATATTCTGCGAAAAATCGAGTGTTGTAGCTATTTACGAAGTCTCTGAATATTTTTTTTTCTGCTCCCAGTCCCTGCTCCCTGCTCATCAGACAAAAACAGGTTTACCTATACCTTATACCTATACCTTACCTATATCAATATAGATAGTTCTTGAGAATTGTAAATGGGTGGAATACTTTATATATGGCAAATATTAAGTTTTCGAATTAATTTTACTTAATTTTCAGTTGCATATAATTAAGTTGTACACCTGTTCAAATGACTTATAACTGATGCTAATTTTGTTAACAAATCGAATAAGGCTGCATTCACTTTTTGCTGACAATTTTTGTAGAGAGATTTTCTTGATCCCTTGCACATGTATGTGCAGAAGGTTTCATTTCATTACTTCATATTATTGGGGTGTGTGTCAAATAAGATCAAAGAAATTTAAGAAAACAAAAAGAAGAAAAAGAAACGAATGAATGTAAGCTCGGGTTAATTCATTCCCGTTGTTACATTGCTTTTAGTTAGTGGGCTCCTATATTGCATTTTTCGTTTCTTACAATTCATCATCAACAGCAGTAGCAAGAGCAGCAGTAGCAGCAGCAGCAGCTTGCCTTAAATGGCAGATGTGTTGTATTCCTCCCCAATAAACAATAATATTAACAGCAATTACAACAACAATAACAAAAACAACAGTTGTTTTTGCTGCATATTGTTTCAAATAAACATTTCGAAGAACTATTGGGTTACTTGAACAGCGTCCAGGAAAAGAAACAAAAAAGTTAAACAAAAAAAACAACAAAGTCCTGTTACTTTGTTTAATCGATGAATGTGTAAGTAAATAAAAGTTTCTCGAAAAATATTTTCTTATAAGACGTAGACAAAAACAAAGCAATTTATTGCATAAACAAGTAAAAATGCTGCAGTGGGCCACCAGTAAATACCCTACATCATCAAACAATTACTTGTATAACAACTATTCCAAATGGGGCGTCATGTGGGAATTGGGCGAAAAATTGCACCGATCCCAACTATTTTCAATAGCATTCTTCTTTAAGTCAAAACATTTGTTGTCAGTTGTACCGAATTTCATCGAAACATCTTGAAAATTTCGTCCCGAAAACACAAAACAACAAGACGGACAGATGGACAATCTACGTTATATCGACTCTGAAACATTTTCTGAATGAAACCTGTGTCTATCTCAAGCTCTTCTGGCTTTTGCATACATCCACACAAAGTTAACATACCCTTGTTCTACGGGTGGTGTACAGCATAAAACGCAAGCATTAAGAAAACAAAATTTTGTGCCATCAGCCCACATACATACCACATACGAACTTAAACAAATAAAGCTTAAGTTACTGATCGCTGACTAGTAAGTTTTGTTTTTCACTTCACACAACGCTAACAGAAAATGATTTCACGGGGAAATTGCGAGCATTTTTAGTTTTTATTGAGAGCAATTTCTAACCGCGATAAGAATTGTATTTGTACCCTACACCACTTGTGGCGCAGAACGTAAAATAGACCCATCTTTTATTATACCGATCGATTCAGAATCACTTTGTGAATATAAGCTTCCGTCCATCTGTCCATCTAATGTTCAGGTAGCAATTTTTGAGATATTTTGATGAAATTTGGTGCGCTGGCTTACTTTAACCCAAGAACGAACTCTATTGAAAATGGTTCGACCCGGTCATCTTTTTCGACCACTCCCCGAAAGTCCCTGAGTGATAGTATTCCGACATTTTAAATTGATTAAATGATGAGAACAACTTGCTTCGGCTGGGGAAATTTTTTTAGCCTGCTCTCATATAACAGTTACTCCTACAACTACTACTACTATTACTACTAATAATAATAATAATAATAATACTAATAATAATAATAATAATAATAGTAATAATAATAAACTAACATATAAATCAATCTTACCTAATTTGGACCATATAGTTGTACTTTTTGGATATCACTGCATGTACAGGTTCCGAGAAAATGTAAACCTTTATATGCCAAAAAGGATTAATTGTTAAAATCTTACGATGAAAATTTCTTCATGACAATAATTTGACATAAAAATTAAGTGAACCAAATTAGAACCAAAGGAATTTACTTCTGTGACGTTGCGCCACGTAAGATTTCTCATGAATAGTAAGTTCGTTAGAAAGAATTTTATGATGAAAATCGGTCCATAGCAGCAATTTAGCAAACAAATTAACCGCCTATTTGTAAGACTCTGCCATATGTAGGGGCTATTAAGAAGAGCAAGCGCTTACATGGAAAGAAAGTCTATCTATCTATCGAGCTCAAAAATAATACAATTTTTAGGAAATAAACTAGGTTTGCAAAATTTGTCTTGCCGCATGTGATGCAAGGTCAGAGCATCCTCCAAAACGCGGGCTTTCACGAAAAGTATGCCTTTGCATGAAAATAATGTGCATTTTTTGGTATATTATTGCGTTAGGCGACGTGAGGTACGGTGTCTAATGGTCGACAGTGCTCGATTGTAATGCTCTTCCTTAGTTTTTTTTAACATTTTTTATGTGTGTTATGTTGAGATCTTTCGCTTTTGGGTACACTTGACTTTTCATACCCTTTTGCTTGTCGCTATTCTACAAAAGTATTTAAGGGGGAGAATAATAATAAAGATGCAGAATACTTCCTAAAGCAACAATTTGAAACTGCTCATCTCTTTATTCTCCAGTGAAACGAGAAAAGTGAAATACTTTCATATTAGGGTCTGCCTCAAGCAATTATTGTTAGTTGGTAGAAAGATTTCGAGTATCGACAGCAATCTTTTCCAATCAATGGCATCATTTGAAAGTGTCACTTAATTCATTCAATAGAATGAGAGTTAAAATAAGTCATTTCTTTTCTTGGTCTTCGTGGCTTGAATTGAGATCCATTTTTATAGGGGAAGCATAAATTTAAGCAAATAATATGTTTTTAAATTTTTTCCAGCTGACCGACCACTTCAACCATTTCACTGACCGATCTAAAATTCTTAAAACTTTTGATGTTGTCTTGATGTGTGTTCATTTGCCCGCATACTACTACACACGATTGTTGTTTAGTTCAAATACTTTTCGCTAAGGATCTCATCTAATACATATATATATATATATGCAGCAATTTCGCTATCCTATCGTACTATGTGTGTGGATGTGTGCGTGTGTTGCTTTTTTTTTATGCAATTGAAATTTGCTTTGACGAATTTTTCAAGTTCGAAAAGTTTATCGCCTTCCAGTTGCATTACGCTTAATACAATTTACTCTTGCGGTGAATTGTTACGCAACTCATCATTCGAAATAAAAATTATACCTCTTGCAAAATTTGTTAAGATGTCTCAGCTTAAAAAAAAAAAAGAGCCGTCCCGCCAAGGGGAACTAACATCTTATATATACCGTTTTATATTTTAAAGAAATCGTCTTTGATTCTCAATCCCTTCTTCTTCTTCTTTTTCTTTCTCTTTTCTTTTTTTTTTTTAAGTTCTTTACCCCGCTTCCATGCCTCTTTTTTTTATAATTTTCCTATTTCTACGAGAATCACTTAAAAAAAAAAAAGAACAACTGACTTAGTCATGGCTTCTGCTGGAAGATCTTACGGCAAGTCTTGCATAGGCCGAATGTCAAATTTCTCGTTGATATGTTTTAAATGCGTCACCCTGAGCTCATAAGAACCGCAGAAACTAAATAGAGCCGAACCGTTATCCGATTTGCTTTGCCGATTATTAATAAAATCTAAATCGCCTCAATTTCAGTTTTCATCCTCTACACCACACCAAGGTTATATTAAGCTTCTGTAGATGTATACAAAGCTCAAAACGAACCTGAGATATACTTATCTTTTATAAACTTGTCTGTCTATCTGTCCGCCTTTTTTTCCTATGTGTAATCAACCTACAGGTCGAAATTTTCAAATATTTTGATGAAATTTGGTACACTGGTTATCTAAGCTTTTCTATCCATCTGTCCATCTTGTTTTGTTTTGTTCACTCTTCGGATGTCTGTGTGAAATTTGTTACGCCAAAATGTTTTGATCGAACGCTATTGAAAATGTTTCGCATTGGTGCACTTTTTCGACCACTTCCAGTATAAGGCCTTGCTTTGTCAAGTCTTTTTACAAATAAATGTAGCAAGCGAAGTGATGCAGGGTATTTAATGGTGAGCGGTGTCCCATCATAATGTTTTTACTTGTTAACTATTTGGACTATCTTTTTAAAGATTTGACTTATTTATTCCCACACATAAAGAATAAAATCATATCATTACTACTGATAATAGCCCACCCATAACCATTTCTATGGCTTAACTTTCAACTTTACCTGGGAATTGGTCCAACAAAAGACTAGGCGAAGATAGTCAAGTATAATAATTTGCAAATCAGTAAATGATAATGCATTTTTATTCTCATCCTTTAGAGCTTGGCTAAGCTTAGCTGAAGAGCTTAGCTAAAAGATTGCTATCCTTACTGGAGAAAATCAACTTGATTTTCGTTCAAATAATTACTTGTTTATATTATGGGACTTATAAGAATAAAAAAAAAAAAAAAAAAAAAAACTTCTTACTCATGAAAAAAAGAAGGTTTCCTTCTATGCT